>JAQGAK010005265.1:0-10537 GCA_034696945.1 Lipothrix lubbocki | reverse complement strand
TATTGTTAAAAATATTGTAAACGTATACTGAGTCGTTCTGGCTACTTCCGTTTGGAAGCAGTGTCAATAAATTGTCTCTCTCTCTCACGACATGTTTATTTTATTGATAATCGTGTGTAGTGTATCGATAAATTTTCATGATTATAAATGAAAAATAAAAAATCCACAGAATAATATTTATGCAATAACTCTGTTAATGAACAGTTCGTTTAATTTCATTGATTTATTTAGACAATAAAATAAGCATTAGTATTAGGTTACTACACATTTTACACATCATAAACTGCTACTCTAAAATTCTAACATAAAGCATCTAAACGTGAAATTTTTGATTCGAACAAAAGGCGGTAGGGTTGTGGCAGTTAACTCATATATTGCATTTTTAATACATGACGAGATAACCCAGAAATATTCGCATCAACAAAAGACAATTGTTCACAGTTCTACCTTGTAGAGCCTCAGAACTCAGAGCATGGCTCAATATTTACATATTCACATGTCAATATTTAGGACTATCGGGCCACGAATTTTACTGATTCTGGCATTAGGAAAATACTGATTTAAGCGATTTTGAATGGAATCATCTTCATATTCTACGTCTCCCCAGTCCAAAGAAAACCATATCTCCACTTCTTTCGCCCACGGCATAATGTGTAAATCATCTTCCAAGATTGAGTCCCGGTTAACGTATTTAATTATAACCTTTTTGACGTTGGTTAAACATGGTTCCAATATCTGAAGCACGGTTTCTAACTCCGTACTATATGAAAATGACCGATAAATGAGATCAATCATAAGAATTTCCAGGGAAGGTCCAATCGTCATCAGCTTTTGTGCGTGCTCTGGATTTCTAGGATCATAGCAACTGATGAATAACCACTTAATTAAAGAGAGCTTGTGATGAGCTTCAAACACGTCTACATGGCGTAAATCCACAAGGATCTTCATTTCTTGGATGGCTGGACAGTGGGTAAGAACTCTTTTAAGAGCTTCTCCTGTCACAGGGAAGGGATGACCACTGATATTATTCGTTACAATTGATTTTAAATTGTTAAAGTCACGACGAATAATGTCAGTCCAGTAATTTTCTCCGCATCCGTAGATACGCATCGTCTCTGCTTCATCTCCAACCGAACCGAAAAGGATGCGTCTGAATGTAAAAGTATACGAAGTCACTAACGAGAATGTGGGGAGTGCCACCACGATATGCTTCATAGTTAGCACACGGAAAATAATTGACATAACCTCGGTCAACACCAGTTCCTGCCACTTTCGGATAATTTCGTCACCACGCACATCACCGCATGATCTGTCGTCGGTGTCTCCGTGTTCTAATAGGAAATGGGCACCGTGGAATTGAAAATCAGAAAGGAAGGAACGATGATTCTTTTTCATGAATTTGAAGAGTTTTTCCAATTCGCGAAGGTCCCCTTTGCATTTCACCAGAAGGACTCTCTTCCGCCGAACATAATCTCGTGCCGTTGAAAGCCAAGTCTTGGACGCACGGGAGCATGACAGAATGTCCGGGAGGCGAAGATTGTGGAAGATGATGTCCGTGACTTTCAAAATGGGGTTAAGAGGACTGATTGTTTTAATTCGTTTTAGACTATAAATTATAACTATTTAAGAAGATCAGAATCTAAATTCAAATTTGTTCATATAATAAAATCAAAATGATAAATAATAAAGTCAAATTAATATTTTTAAAATCAAAATGTTATTTCAAATCATATTAATATTTTTAAAATTCAATGTATTATTATAAAAATCAAATTTATATTTTAAAAATCACATTAAAATATTAAAAATCATATTACGATTAAAAAAACTGATCACAGTGTTGTAAATTATCTCTGATTTTAAATATTTAGATAAATTTAAATTATGTATGTATATACCAGCGGAATACTGAAGACTTCATGTGTTAACGCTGTCAGTAGTGGACTTTCCTGTGAATAGAATATTACCCTCAATTTAAATTATTAATAAATAAATATTAATCCAACACAAGTGATCAAAGTGGCATGTAATATTCCATGGATTTGCTAACAATAATATTATTTACCTCCTGATCTGTTGGTTTTTTCACTTTGTTAGCACTGCGCAGCCTGCTCTTTATATTTCCTTGATCTCCCATTTAAGCCGGATTTGCGAGTTCAGTTTTTCATAAACATTTAAAATAAATTAGATGCCAGGATTATCAAGTTTGTTTCCAGAATGGAAAAGTAACACGCACTACATAACTACGTATAAGGAAATTATTGTGGGATACGTAAAACATCCGTTCAATATAGTTCAAACTTATTTGCTATGCCCGCTAGATTACTATGAAGGGAAATTAAATCTTTGTCAATAGCTCTGCCTTTAAAGAGGAAATGGACACCAAAGTATTTAAAAACCAGAAATAGAGCAATGATTATCCTTCAGGAATCGGACTTATTTTTCCAATTCAGGCCGACCGTCTATTTGGATTTTAGCACGAGAAGCGCCGTCGTCGAATGTCTGCAGATAAGTATAGATGTGTATTAAGTACATACATACATGAATGCTTGTACACCTCGAAATTCCCCACCCTCATCTCATTTGTTCAGGGCTGGAAGCATTTTTCTTGTCTGTTCTATATAGCCAACAGTATGTACGTACAGTTTTGCACTTTTCGTTGGGAATTTCATTCACAATTCTCTATAATATTTTTATTTTGAGCAACCATTTTACTTACACAACTTTTGCGTTATTTTTTTACATTTTATTATTTAAATTTCTGTCCCAATAATTTTTCTGTGAAAAAATCTGTGAAGGGTATTAGTGTAAATATATAGTTGGGCTTAAATATAGGGGTTCCAGAATTCGCTCAAATGTGCTAATAAATATGACATTGTTTTAACTCAGTATTTAATAGTCAGTATCTCGCTCGGGCTTTTCTGTTCCACGTGTTAATTTTTGTTCGCATTTTTCAGCTTCCCAACCTTGAAACCTCCACACGGGATATAGTTCTCAGCCTCAGTACTTCCCAACCAAAGTGAAAGCAATAACACAACGGATTTTCTTTTCGTTTTATATTTACCGCCCTGTTGTGCTGCTGGCAGCACCATGTTAAACATTGGGACTCATTCAGTGAAATCAAAAAATGTGATCGGATCATGTAACGTGAAGGACTTAAATTGACTGCTTGTATGATACAAATGCAATAATGGATATGAAATATGTAAAATGCAGTATATTAATATTTAACTAAAATACAAATTATATTATTAGTACTAAAATACATGTTTTTGATTATTAGAAACAAAGCCGAATATTTTACACAAAAAGTAAACCAACTCAAAGTTGTATTTTTTAATTATTTTCAGAACTCCCATGTAAAACTGTAGAATAAAACTTTATTATTAGGCTTGGGATTTTGCGAAAAATACAAAATTATTATAACTTGTCGGATGAACTTGTGACCAAAATTATGAACCAAAATTTTGCAAAAAAGATTGCCGATTTTTTTAACACTTACGCAGATTTTCATTTTTATTTTGCTATAAATAATTCGCACGTTTTAATCAATGAAGTCGCAATTTTTACTTTTATTTTTAAAACTTTTCAATTTAGCAGTTTTTAGAAGTAACTAGAAGTTTTCAAGAAAACTTAATGAAATTTGCCCACAAAATTGTTAAATATTCTTTTAATGACGAATTTCGTATTTTTAATGCCAAACACATTGCAATACCCGCAATGTGCTAATACTTACTTCGGAGTGTTACTATATTATTTTATTTTAATCTAAATACAACAGGTTGTTTAACAAAAAGTATATTGGCATTCAGGAAAATTTGCGATAAACGACGTTGAACTGGAACGCACTCATATTCTTCACACTCTGTATGAACTGCGAAAACTACGTGAACTTTCCTCACCCACAAAAAGATGGGCATGTCCAGTACACGGGTCGATCTCCTCGGAATGTTAACGTTTTAGTTTCATCTCTGTGGAAGCAATTTTAAAGCATCGGGAACAAAATACGATGATGACGAGGAGTTGTGGGATAAGCAGCAAATTGTACGACGAGATGTTTCATTTGAAATTGAAAAAAAAATTCTGTTTATCAAAGCGTGAATCTGAAGTTCCCTCCTTTGGTTCTTCTTTTCCTCATCCGTTTGCTCCCTACTGCCGTAATAATCTCCTGATTCATAATAATAATAGGCTAGTTTTTCATTAATTGACACGTGTACACCATTGATTTTAAACTTTACAATAAAATCCTTGTGTTCCTCGAAGAACTGTAGACATTTCTGCAATTCGGAAATGTTGTCCTGGCATTTTAAAAGAAGTACTCGTCGGCGTCCAATGTACTCCCTCGTCTTGGAACACCATGTTTTGGATGCTCTGGACCAAGAATGAAGATCCGCAAGAAGAAGATTGTCGAAAATTATGTCCAAGATCTATGGATGTAACTACATTTGATTAGTGTGCGCGATAATATACTTTTTAAAATTAATGATGGTATGCGATTCAAAAGAGGTCATCTGTGATCACTTACTATTGGAATATTACAGATTTGATCTGTCAAACCACGGAGTAACCACTCGGCATCCTGTGTACAGAAAATTATTTATTCAGGAACTGATCATATTATTCAATTAATTTTACGAATTAAGACACATTGCCTTATATTGTTTTTGTCATTGGGTTTAACATTTCCGTAAAAAATTATACCTGTGTAAACACATTATTTACCTGAATATGTGTTCAAAATCATCAATTTAAGCTAATACAGCTTTTAAAACTGGGAAAATGGGGAAAAAGAGAAGGGCCAATTAAATTTATTACTGATGAAGCAAAATTCTAAAAGCATTTTAAAGTATAGTTATGCCAAATTTACCTCCGTGTCTGTTGCATTATTTGTATAATCAGTAATGTCCCTGTTTTGAATTTGTCTCCGTTCGTCCATAATGAGTTAATGTTATTCTAAAGCGGGTCTCACTGCATTTTTCCAGAATGTGTTTGCGATTCTTGAAGAAATTGAATCCACGCCTAAATTACTTTCACATTTACACCATCTAAACAAGTAAGTTTGGTAAAAATCGCTGAAATAGCGTGTGTGGTTTCGGCTTTCCTTTCCTGGTAATTTAAAACAAAACATTTGGGAACAATTTACAATTTGAAGCATTATTTGAACAAGTAATATTAAATGTTAAATAAATATAATGTTAACCCTAATGTCAAGTATACATTGTGACTGATATAGAGGAAGATCTCGGGATAAGTATAGAGTTACACTTCAGATTATATATTAAACATTAAAATTTAGTCGATTAGCAGTTTTCCAATTGTTATGTTTATAATGTAAGGCTATTATCACTTAATCGTGCTAATTGTTATACATTTTTAATTTGTCGAAACAAATAATTACGATTTCCTAATTATTGTCTGACAAAATGCTTTAATATTTACCATAATAACAGGTAAGGATTGGATTTCGGCAATTTTCGTAAAAACCAGTCGGCAAGAATATCTGGAAGAAAATATTTTATGCATCTGTGTTGAATTTTAATATTTTCTCAAATTCTTATGTTCAAATTGTGTATACAAACAAATTGATTGCCTCGGCATCTTTCTAAAGAAGCAACACCGAAATCGGGCGCTAAACAATGGAAATAGAAATTGTCAAGTTTACAATGCAATTTTTTTTGCGCGAAGTAAACTGACCTTTTACGTTTTACCGGAGCTGTTATAATATATTTTAAATCCCTTGAATACCTTGTACATAATAACATGTACTAACACGGATACAGTGAAAATTTCATTGAAAACAAACTTACCTCCAAACCTAGCGGTTCCTTTATATTAGGTGTAATCCTAAGTTTTTTATTTCGTTTTGCTTCCTCATATTTAAGTAAGCATTTATAATTAAACACTGTTGAATGTTTGCAGTGTGATCAGCAAAGATTTGTTGAGTTTTTAATGATTTGGATAATGAGATTGAAGTGAATGTTAGGTGAAATGAAGTGTTTTTCTTGTTGAAATCTTGAACTTCTTTCTTTGTAAACGGTGGAGATGTTAAGACCGTCTGTGCTCTAATTCTCATGCACCTTCAAATCCTTACAAAAAGAGTCACGTGCTATGCATTCGCCCCTTTTATCCTAAATGTAGCTATAAGAAATTCGTCGGTTATGCTTACAAAGGTGCTGAAATTTCAGTAACATTATAGCTTAAAAATTATTTTAGCACCTATGCACGTTTGCCAGACAAATTGTCTCTTCACAACTATTGCCAGACAACTGTTAAAATATCAGGATGAACTTTGAACTTTTTGCCGCAAATGATGCAAATTACTTTTGCAATTTCTAACATTTTAATTACATTGTAAAGTAATTCATTCATTTTATTTTTCTACACATTATTTAATTTAAATGCATTGTACGTTTTCATAAACTGACCATAATTTTTTAACTAACTTTTTTCATTTTTGTAACATCGAGATATAATAAAATTTTAAAAATCATTCCCAATACACTTAAACAGCTTAATTGGCTTTAACCAAATATTAATCGAGCCTCTACCATGATCAAAACAAGCATTATTTATTTAAACCTCATTGTGCATAAGGTGCGCCTGGCTCAAATTCAAGTGTGATAGTTCTAGCTTTGGGATAAAATTCTTTTAAGCGTGGATGAAATGAATCCTCTGAGGCATTTTCCCCAGTCGCTAGATTGAAATAACAACAGACGTTGACTTCCGTCACCGAGGGAAGGGGAAGGAAATCAAACTTAAAAATGTCATCATACCTCCACAATCTTATTACAAGCTGACATACTTTGCTCAAACAAGGTTTCAATGTTTGCATTAATTGGTTAAACGGCCCTTTCCCTGCATAACAATGACCTGTGGTTTCAATAGTTAGACATTCAATGGAAACTCGTAAATCTGCCATTCTTTGTGCCAT
Source organism: Lipothrix lubbocki (assembly GCA_034696945.1). NCBI lineage: Eukaryota > Metazoa > Arthropoda > Collembola > Symphypleona > Sminthuridae > Lipothrix > Lipothrix lubbocki. The sequence goes on along the minus strand of JAQGAK010005265.1, from coordinate 3,606 downwards.
TTCAGTTTGAAACACATTAAATCCTCCTGGACCATCAATCCACACGGATTTAATGAGTGGGAGCTTACCATATGAATCAAACACTTCTAATTCCTCTATATCTACGGGCATTTTGAATTCCTCAAGATTAGGACAAGCTTTAAGTACACTGTCGAAATAAAAATCTCTCGGGCGTCGAAATTTGCGGCGGAAATAACAACGAGGGTCACAGTCTGTTACAATCGACTTTACATCTTTAAAACTTTCATTGAGGTGATGCATCCAATCCATTGTATTTTCGCATCCACAAATTGTGAGACTCTCCACCACATTTGCAGGAAAAGAGTCACATATGTGGGCGAAAACCATTTTCCAAAAAAGCATATCAGCGTCTTCAGCAAAAGTAAAATTGACATGTTTCAAGGTTAGCCTTTCCAATATCCCGGAAATTTGGGAGTTTAAAACTTTTCTGCCCACGGGCCTCAGTTCTTCAGTTAACCGTGGAAATACAAATTGAACTCCTTCAAATCTTTCCTTGGAAATGAAATCCGGGCTCTTCACGAATTGGAAACATCTGTCGACGTCGGAAATGCTGACTTTACATTTGAGAACGCATGTTCGTCGCCGTCGGATGTAGTCAGTCGCTGTGGACTGTAACTTCTTTGACGCCAAGGAGAATGCGAGGAGGTTCCGTATGGGAAGATATTCAAATATGATGTCTGAGATCTTGACAATCAAATAAATTATACAGAGTTGCATCTTAATTAATTTAAACTTATAAAGTAAACATGGAAAAACGAATATTTTAAAGAAAACATTTGTAATGTCGCTATTTGAGGTGCGAGGTGGGCTATTCACAAATTTCTTAAATGCAAGATGGGTTATCCACAAATCTCCCAAATGCAAGATGGGTTATCCACACTTACTTAAGAACAAGATAGGTTAACTCTTAATGATAATAATGACGTTAATAAATAAAGTTATTATTTTTAAATGCCCAGTGATGGAAATTTCAGATGACAATGCTGTTTACATACTTTGCAGTGGATGGATAACCTATTTTGCATTCAAGACAAACAGAGATAACCCACCTTGCACCGCAAGAAGCGAAGTACAAAGCGTAATTCATATGAAATTTTTATTTTACCACTGGAATACTGAAGACTTGATCGCTCAAAGCCCGGATTTTTTCCTGTTTCTGTAAATACAAAAGAAAATTGTGAATTTAAATTATTTACAAAAAATCATGCTTACTTTAAGATTTAACAAAAAATGTATTTTATCAAAACTTTTTGCAGTTATTTTGGTACGCTGTATTTTCATTTATTTATAAATCTCTTCTACACATCAAATTAATTTACCTCCATATCTGTTGCATAGTTCGTATCATTCACCCTGGAGTAGTTTGGTCGTTTTTTCGGTTCCTCCATGTTTCAACAAACAGATGTTAATATGCAATTATAATCAAAAGCAAAAACTATGGAGGCGCAGGATTAAAAGTAATTGTATGCGTTAATTATTTTTCTTGAAAATTGTCACCAATTTTTGAAGCAATTGAATCAAATTTTTCACAGCTGACAATCATGAAAATTGACAACAAACCCAGGAATCACAAGTGTATTTTTATCTTGCTTCTTACACATTTAAACAACCCATTTTCAAATATTAATTCAACATGACATTAACTTGTTTAAAATGCATTTAAAAGCAAATTGTATGATTTATTTGATTACAAGGGACTGAAGGGACTAATTATTATTTTAAATCTTCCAATCTGCAATTTCGTCACATTAATTTTACGTCTGGAATTATTACACGATACAGGTTAAGGATTTTAAATGTAAAAAAATTATGTACAATCATTTTCTTGATTCGCTCACGATTTACAATTTATCATTTTAGCAAATGTCACAGTTTCATTGTAAAAATGAACGAAATGACATGGCAGGGGCAATATTCTGACATGCAAATACGCAATATTTATTGATTTTTATCAAAGATTTAAGCTTCGCGGTCATATCCTGAGAAGAATGTGGCCGAGGTACGGAACTGTGCCGGGAAGAATATTGATTGAACCGGTTTTACAAGCCATTGCACATTCGCTGTTTTCTTCATACGGAATTGTCCACTTGTGCCAGTAAATTAAAAATTGACGTTTAAAATTTATTTAATTGTGATAACTTGTATTTATTGTTTATACGGCCCGAAATAGTTTATACATCCTAATAAGCATTACAAAAGTAGAATGTATTTACAAAGTATATATTATTAAATAGTATTTACTATTTAATAATTTTAGTAATAAGTAAATACACAGTCAGAGAATTATCGTGAGATTAAATCGCTTAAATTAGGTTAGTATATATTATTTTCATTCTAGTAATTCTATCATATAATTATTTCAACCAATCTATCTATACCTCATCACCGCAAAAGTTGCGAGTCACTCTACAACTTTATTATCTTGGCATTTGGGAATATTTTTGATAAATGAATTAGAATTGGATCTTCATACTTTGCATATTCTTCCGGCGATGGCTCAATTTTGAACAAAATGTGCAATTCCTTAAGCCAGGACATGACGGGAAAATCAATGTGCTCAACGGACCTAATAAATTGGTACCTAATGACAAACGTTTTTAAGTTGTTGAAACACGGTTGCAAAATCTCCACCGTTTGGTGATTTTGAAGACCTCCACCTTCCGCTGCATCAACAGCAAACATTTCCAACTGTGTCCCGAATTCCACCAACTTCCTCGCCATTGGTCGGCACGGACGCTCATATAAACTGAGCATGAGGGACTTGATCAATGAAAGTTTCCGAGCTTTGACAAAATAGATTACAGAATTTAAATCCACTGGTATTTTCAACTCCTGGAGAGCGCGGCAATTGTCAAGAAGTTCGCGGAAAACACGGTTATAGCCAATATGATAGCTGTCGTAAGACTCGAAGAACCGGGAAATGGACTCCGTCACAATGGACTTTAAATTATAATAGCCGGAGTGAAGTTTACGAATCCAATGGATGTCTTGGTCACCCTTGATAGTCAGCGTCTCAGTTTCCACCCCACTCAAACAGTCCCGGATCAGCGGAGTAAAAATCCCACAACGCATGGGATGGTGACTGGACGTATCAAAAGTAACACGGAGATGCTTCACCGTTATTAGTTTAAATATCCGGGTCATCAAGGAATTAAATCCTTTCTTGGCGTCTACACTCTCGTCGTCCGAATCGTAGTCTTTTATAGGACTTTCGTCTGTGTCGGAGTGCCCAACAACTTGAGTCATTACGAAATGGGCTCCAATGAATTGGAATTTAGAGACAATTGGGTTATATCTCGTCAGGAACTGGAAGCATTTCTCCAGTTCGGCGATGTCGTCCTTGCATTTCAAGAGGAGTTGTCTTCGTCGTCTAATGTAATCTTTACCGAGAGAATTAAATATCGTGGACGTAGCAGACAACGAAATAAGGTCCGGAAGAGGAAGATGGTCGAAAATTATATCCGGAATCTAAACATTTTTAAAAGTTTTATTAGAGTTGTTTACACTAACGAGGAAACCTCTCGAAAAAGGTAGATCGCTAGAGCGATGATTTTTTTTCCATAGTTACTAGAGATGTAATGTGTG
>JAQGAK010005264.1:0-10542 GCA_034696945.1 Lipothrix lubbocki | reverse complement strand
GGTTCATGGGTTATATGTTGATAGGTTGTATATGTGTTACATACATAGGGTTACATGTTCAGTACATAGGGTTACATGTTCAGTATTGTATGTTATGCCGTGGGATATGTCAATTTGGGTAATTAATGGTGTGTTTATAGTACTGATTGCATTGATTGTCTCGTATCCCAAAATAAAATCAACGCCATGGCATGTGCTGCAATTTTTCAAAATGTCACTGGACCAGTATTGTTCCTATTGTGGCATGAATAAATCTTGGAAGAAAAGATTTCTTACCAGTTGCTGGCTTTGCGCCATGCTATTCCTAATTAACAGTTACAAATCTTATCTCAAATCGGACTACACAATGGACTCCGCTGCGCAAACGACGCTCAAGTATTTAGAAACACTGAATGGTTTTACTTTATACTTCGTAATCCCCCAGAAAAAATGCAACCAATATGACATTTCGCGCGCCAAGAGCCGTTACTCATTGCTCGACACATATGTATGTACATATACATACTCAATTTTTGAGGAGTGTCGCTTTTTTGTCTCCTTGCCGAGTCCTAGATTCAACATCGATGGCCAGCGGGAGTTGCTATATAAATTTTGGAGAAATAATTCCTACTTTATTTGTGAAAATGATCTTATAATTGTTAAGCAATCCCGGATCAAGCACGCTTTCTTGACCACGGAGAGTAAGTTTCATGAAACCAAGGGCATGGTGGAACGGAAACTCGGAAAACACTTTGGGGACAATTGGTATATCAAAGATTACTTTCTAACCAGACCGTCGAAACTCTGCTTTCCCTCTGGAATGGATAGAATTCATGATAAATGGGTACCATTCAGGGTCAAAGTACTTGTAACTTCTGGGATATTTTTATTATGGGAAACTTGGGACAAAATTCGTTTTGACGGCTGTAAAACATATGTTCCTAAAGCAAAAATCTCATTTCATCCGCTCGGATTGAATACTTCACAGTTTGATATGGTGATAAAAGCGTTTTGTACATGCGGTTTATTTGCAGCATTGGTGTTCTTCTTTGAAATTACGGTTACCATTGTTATTGTTATTATGAACTTAATTAATGTGGTTACATTAATTAGGTAATTTTACATTTTTGTTTGTTATCTTTTCCCACTTATGTACATATTGTGGGAAAAGTAAATTCTTCGAGTTAAAAATTAATAATAGAAATTATAAATATTTGATGCGGAAGGTTTTACATATTATTGGTTTACAGTCGGTTCCGCCAATATTCATTTGAAATATTTGCCTATGTTTCTATCAATAGTATAGTTTCTTTAAACAATTGCAAAAAGCAATTACATAATCCAGTAAATGGGATTAAAAACAAGGTACAATAACAATGTTAATACAATACTTTTGAAAGTTTTTATTTGTGAAAGTATATTGTGAGACTAAAATCAATTTTTTTTAAATTGATCTAGACACTGCTAATATCCCCAATAGTATTTCTTGCCATTCATCCAGATTAAAGAATACATATCACATAATGTTTTATGCATTTAAAAAGTGCTTTACAAAATGTTGTCAAAATTAGTTTTAGACACTTTATTAATTTTTGTAAATCATTTTGCACTTGCAATCTCAGAACCACAGCTTACAGGAAATGCACCTAAAATTAATTTAATAACATTTGTTTCGAATTTCTCTTCGTGCATCATTTACATGGTTGACTTTAACTCGGAGTTTAAATCATTTACACACCAACTTCCCACACTCCAAATTAATCCTTACTTGGAACTTGACAAATGGCAGGTCAAATTTTATTTGTTTAAGACAAACTCCATCAAATGTTCGGTCACCTTCTATTTCCTACCTGCCGAAATCGTAAGAAATGGTTATAACACAACAATGTTCTACCACGTAAATTTTGCGAATGAAGACCAAAAACTTGGTAAGAGAACTGTGGAAGACTTTAGAACCCGAATGCCTTGGAAGATATTTCCAGAAATGTTTTTCTACATAACAACAACTTCTGTAAACTCGAATAATAATCCTTTTGGAAAATTGTTCAGCGACCCTCTACGACTATCGATAATGAAATATCATCTTCCGCAGGTGTTTGTTTTAGCAGTTCCTTTAAATTACCAAGAAAGTTCCGCTATTTTGAGAAAAGAAATACAGGGTTGGTTTATCTGCTGGTACTGCGAGAAGAAACCGCCAACATTCTCTCAAAAACAGGTTGAGCGGAAATTCAAATGTCAAGCGCTCTCCAGTTGTTATGATAGAATTAACAGTTTTTATATTCACGCCGTAGAAAATGGGAAAACAGTACCATGGAATTTTGATTTTCCCTCAGAATTCGCGGAGCAAGTATTCTGGACGACTCCCGTCCATTTCCCGTTAACAGCTCCAAAAATAACTTTAATGGTGAAGATAAAAAAATTTATTCTGGAGAGATTAAACATCTCTTCAAAATGGGATTCTTGGCGATGCATCCGGTGCCCAACTGTCACTTTAGTGTCGCTCACTGGAATGGAATTCTATTTCATAACTGGTACTTCGGATCCATTTAAATTTCTCACACCAGATGGAATTTACAACACCGAGAACGAGTTTTCTGTGTTTTGGAAACCGTTTGGCTTGTTCGTTTGGACGACGTTATGTGCATTTTTATTTTTAGTAGCCGTAGGAATTGCACTACCAGTTTTGTCGAAAATTCCCCATAGTATTTATGTAACTATTGTAATAATTTTGGAACAAAATGCTAATATTCACAATAATCGTATTTTTTCATGGTTTAAAAAAGTTTTGTTGCTAAGCTTGGTCATTCCCATGGGTTTTCTAAGCACAAATTATAAAAGTTACCTGCAATCAGACTTTTCACTGGACGAAACCGTGAGAACTAAATGGGAATATTTAGTGGAATTGCAAAATTTTACCATGTACTCCCTAGTTCCACAGAATATTTGCGAGAGCCAAAATTTTAAAAGAAAACTAAGAAAATTTCCCACCAATCTGGACAAAACGGCATTTTTTTGCACATCAACGTTTATTTTAAAAGACACCTGCCGATTTTTTACTAGCGTTTTTTCCTCCGCCGGTCAAGATGAACGAATTGATTTAATGGGAAAAGTTCAATTTTGGTATGAAAATATGATCCTGATTTGTCCAGAGGAATTACCAAACATTTTTGTTAATAAATCTACCAAATATGCGTTCGTCACTGGAAAGAAGGAATTTCACGGAATACAAAATGCGATAGAAAATAAAGCGTCAGGAAGATTTAAACTCGGTCATAATTGGTCAGTGAAAGATAATTTCTTGACGGAAACAACTCGATTCTTTGTGCCTTCTGGAATGCCCAACGTATTTGTTCAACTTATTATTAAACCAATTAGTTTCCTTTTCAGCTCTGGAATTTTATTTTTGTGGGAGAAACAATTAAGTTCTGAAAGCGTAGCCGACAAGACACAAATACGAACTTTTGCTAACTTCCAGCCTTTGTCCTTTCAGCATTCCATCATTTACTTTATTTTTTATTTATATGTTTTGCTCCTACTTGTTGCAATAGGATTATTTTTTATGGGAGTATTCTGCTGTCGGATAGTTAAGCCATCTACAAAATCGATGGGAAGCGTTTGGCACGGGAAATACAAAGCATTCAAACGGGTAATCAGGCATAAATAATCTTGAATAGATACGAAGGTGAAACAACTTTGTATTTATACATCATTTACTATAGTAATTTGTAATTTACAATAACTTCGTCATAATCATGTTACATACAAAAATTACATTTTTTAATATTATTTAAACAACACTCCCAGCACACGATGTAATGTGAGTCCCGCCAATACCATTAATAAATTTGGTTAGAAACTAGGAGTGAGGAGATGAATTATATGAAATTTTCATTTTCTTTTGACAATTAAGCTATACATTTAATTAAATCTTTTACAGAATTGTGGTTACTTGTGCATGGCTGTGTACTGATGAAATGCAATTAACAATAGATGACGTCGAATCCTTACTGGAAAGCTGCCTATCTAACAATTACTTTCAATACAATAATAACTTCTATCTGCAAAAAGATGGCTGCCCCATGATATCGCCCATATCTGGCACCGTCGCTGATATATTTTTGCAAAAGCTGGAGAAAAACATTGTATTGAATAATCCAGACATTTTCTTCTGGAAAAGATATGTGGATGACGTCATCGCCGTGGTTAAAAAAACATTCCAGAAAAATATCTCGCTCATTCTCTCGTTAGCCCTGAAGATGATTACTGTTGTGTAATTGAAAGCTTGGCAATAAATTGAATCGCTAATTAACCACGTATTCCAATTATTAAAAAATGATTAATAATCACAGAATTTAATTTTTCATTAGCATTCCCCGCTATTATTTAGTTATTTAGTACATAGCTCTTTAAAATATATTAAGAATTCATGTACTACAATTTGCTGTTTGAAAAACCAACATAAGTAGTTACATATATATATATGTGCAACCCTAAGAAAAGGAAAGAAATTCGATCGAGAGTTTTTTTTGAGAGGTGTTAAATCAAACCTCACACACACACAAGTCTTCACACCCAAGTGAGGAAACTTGTCCAAACAACTTGTCGATACGTCTTTATATATGCATGAGTCGAGTTTATATAAATGATGACGAGTGTTTATTTTACTGCCGGCTTGTTATTTTTATTATTTACATATATTTTCTTACGCTTCACACATCCTCGTGGACTTTTGTAATGCTGTGGTAATCCCATGCTGTTCAATCATTCCAATGCAATAAAACTATTTGTTTTAAGAATTCGTAATATTTTCCCGGAGATTTCCATTTTCCCTGGTTTGGCTTATACATAAAACAGTGTTCGTCGCGGTGGGGATGCAAAATGGGCTATTTAGGTTCGCACATGGAGATACTCTAGTTTGCATTATTTTAGACGATAGCTCATCTTGCATTTAGGTTCACACATGGAAATACAGTAGTTTGCATCTTTTCAGACGATAGCTCATCTTGCATGTAGGTTCACGCATGGAGATAGCCCACTTTGCATCCCCACCGACAACATGCCAATTTTGCTTTCCGCACCAAATCGAAGTGAATTTGATGGAAGACGTAATATTATTGACATTAATAATGTATTTATGTAGAATCCGCATTAAGTTTTACTATTATTGGGATTGGGAACAACAACAAGTGTGGAAATAAAAGAAATAGGGACGAATGTTGTTTTAGCCAAATGTTATTTTTCAGACTGACGATGAGTGAGTGTCGCGGGTATGGGAAAGCTGACGGACTGACTGCCGATGAGAGTGAATGCTTTTCTGACTCCGAAGGAGTTTTGTATTAGATGTGGGGGAAGACGAGCCATGCTAAGTAATAGAGCTCGGGATGGGACATAACCACAGTAAAAGTTATATCTTACACAATGCAGGAGCAGCCGGCGAGGGAGCAATTTCCCTGGAAGGAAAGATTTTGAGTCCGTAAAAAGAGTTTTAGTGGGTGTGCGGGTTCGGGGCTGAGCGCAGTAGGGGATTTTCTCTCCGAATTTATATCTCTCACACTCTATTTTCACATAAATTCCTCCTCTTAAATCTACCCAGAATCTCGGCTGTGCTTTCCAGGCTGTCTCCTCTTCTTCTTTCTTCCTTTTCTCTCTCTCTCCCTAAACAACAACCCATGATCAAGGAAATATTCTCGTGGTTTTGCGGGGGTTGAGGGATAAACAACAACAACAGTGTGGAAAAGCTCGCTTTTGGGTTTTTTAAATATTTCCGTGACAAGGGGAATAATAATAAAATAATAATAATATTAAGGGTGACAGTCACAGTCCATGTGTATTATTGTGTTCTTCTTTGTCAACAAGCTCATCTGAATCCAACAAGTTTCTGCGATTTTATTTATTTTACGTTGCGTGAACGCTTAAAATAAAAATAAATAATAAATAATTATTGAAAAACCAAAACCAAGTTGTCGGGACGTGTTCTGGTTCTGGATTACGTGGGTGGTTATCTCTGAACTTCTCCGATCGTGAGTGTTTTTGAATATTCTTAAATTTTATTTGTTGCTTTTAGGTTTGTTTGAAAAATTTCGGAAAAATCTAACTATTTTTTTTGAGTTGACAAATTTTAATTTAAAATTAAATTTTAATTTATTTAAATTAAATTCTAACTTATTTTAAATTAAATTCTAATTTATTTTAAATAAAAGTCTAATTTATTTTAAATAAAATTCTAATTTATTTTAAATAAAATTCTAATTTATTTTAATTCATTTATTTAAAACAATTTTTTAATTCAATTGTTTTTTTTAATTCGAATGTTTTTTATTTTTTTTAATTCAATTGTTTTTTTTCATTCAATTATTTTTTAATTTTTTTAATTCAATTATTTTTTTATTTTTTTTAATTCAATTGTTTTTTTTAAATTAAATTCTAATTTATTTTAATTCATTTATTTTTTTTAATTCAATTGTTTTTTTTTAAATTAAATTCTAATTTATTTTAATTCATTTATTTTTTTAATTCAATTGTTTTTTTTAAATTAAATTCTAATTCATTTTAATTCATTTATTTTTTTTAATTCAATTGTTTTTTTTAAATAAAATTCTAATTTATTTTAATTCAACATCCGGAAAAAAACTTGCAATGAATAGTACAATATAATTTAATGTCAATTTTACAATAAAATTGAAATTCCTGATTTGATACTGGAATTTGAGCCAATAATTTTACCCATAGCATGACGGAAATCCCAATAAAGCCTCAACCTACACAATATGTCTAGGAATACTTGAAATATTGGCTGAAAACCTCATAACATAACACACAGACCCAAAACTGTAATTTCTTCACACGTCCCAGAAAATATGGCGTGAAATTAGACTGGAACCCTTGAACCTATAAATCGTTCCGGGTCTCAATAAAAATGTCACGATACTGAATTGAGATACTCAATTACATTTTGCATTTCGTGGAAAAGAAAAACACGTCGCCTTTCCCATAAACATTTCCTTTCCTCATAGAATAACAAATTGTTACAGTTTTCACAGGAAAAAATTCTTATTCTTCCCGCTTCCCATTCAGAATTTGCAATCGAGTTCAGTAGAAATAAAAGCGATCCACAACAAGAAGAACAAGAGGGATTTTTTGATCGGAAAAATATGATTTACGTAAAACAAGATACATTTTTAATTGGAAGGAATTATTTTTAAACTAAATAATTACTACTTATTTTTTCAAATTCATAAAATTTTCAAAAATCAAAGCAAATTCTCAAAAAGTTTGAACAATCAAAAATTTTCAGAAAAATTTGAATTTTCAAATCACGAGTTTTTTAAAAAAATGTTGATTGTTAAGAAAAATTTGAATTTTCAAAACACGAATTTTTTAACAATGTTAAATTTTTAGAAAAATTTTCAAAACAAGAAGTTTTTAGCAATGGTAAATTTCAGAACAATTTGAATTCTGAAAATCACTCAAATTTTGTAAAAAAAATAAATTAGAAAAATTTACGTTTTATAAAAAATTTGATTTTTTACAAGATTCCTTCACAATTCTCCAAAAGTAATTACCTAGAAATAGTGAGGATTCCCAGCTTTTGATGTACAACAATAATTGAATTTCCCCAAATGAATCTAAATTGCTGGAAGAGAGCAAAAGCGAGAGAAAGAGTGATACGCGATTGTATACCAATTTGTAAAATTGCAATACGTATAAAGAAAAAGCTGAGAGTTCAAATCCATTTAGAGAACTCCTAATTCAATTAAGTAGTACAAAGAAGATTCTTTTTCGGAAGTGAATTTTCGGAAATGTAATTACCTATCGCAAATAGATAGCACGGATTCCCCTATACATAGTGCGACGATGAAGGAAATAAATAATAATCGTTGAAAAAGCAATTATAACTATCCCCACAGTTGCTGAAACACAAGAATTCTTACGATTAAAAAATTTTTCACAAAATTATTCAAAAGCAAAACTGACTATTTGTCGTTTAAAAGCATGACAGATTTGTTTACAATGTGTAGTATAGCGCTGTTACGGAGAGCAAAATCCGCTGTTGCTATGGAAACTCCTGCTAAGTCATTGCAAAGTTGTAGATAAGGAAAATATTCCAGCAGTTTCTACCGCTTATGGGCGATTGCAATGGTAAATAAACGGGTTAGTCACTTTTGCAATTCAAACTTTAAAAATAATATTCGGAGCTGTAGTCATTCTTATCGCATATTTTAGCAACTGCGTGGAGATAGTTACATTTGTCTTTTCAATCTCAATTGATTTTATACATAACGTTGTAGTCTCTCGGTTTTTTACGAAGAACAAAATCCTGTATTGTAATAAATAACTATAATGATTTGTCTTACATAAAGCCGTATGATTGCTATTTACATCCTGACATCCCAAATTCTGTAATCGTCGGCTAAAGATCCGAACGTACCAATGTCTATCCCTTCCACTCTGAAATTAACACTTTGAGATTTTCCACGTAACTTTCTCTGTATATTCGTCAGTTAAATGTACAAAGGTGCTAAAATAATTTAAGACCATATAACACTACGAAAATTTTAGCACCTTTGCATGTTTAACCGAGGATCTACTGAAGTAAATAAAAGCAAAGGAGAAAAATCAGAGTGGGTACATTTTAACTACAGCCGCCACATTTACTTTCATTGCACCCATAGAGAAGCGACGCAGCGGAGCGGAATAAGGCGCTGATTAAATGAATACATTATTCCACCTTACCCTTACGTGTAGTAAATTTATGCAAAATGAGCTATTTCCATGTGAGCTCTATGTAGAACAAAATGAGCTACACTGAACTCTCGCTATAAGAGAACGCTATAAATCACCTAAATCCGTCTCTTATATAGGAATTCTCTTATAGAGAAAGCTAGTATGCATATAACTATGCATGATATGTGGGCCCAATGGATCTCTTACAGAGAGAGTCCTCCTATATGGAAATCTCTTATAGCGAGAGTTCTCTTATATGGAGATCTCTTATAGCGAGAGTCCGGTGTATTTACCAGTAAAATCATTAGAGTGTGAAATGAGAGAAATTCTGTAAAACGGGGTTAATCTTGTAAAATTAGGCAAATCTTGAAAAATGAGCTAACAACAAATCCAGTTTACCATTTTAAGATTCGGGATTAAAAAAATTAACCAGAAATTTAGGAAAAGTCTAAAATCAATTCTACCTTGATTATATTGATTTTCCGCTTTTACCCAGAATTTGTAATTCAATTTAAGCTATAATTTTAATAAATTATGGTTAATATAAAATTGTTGAATTTTATATAAGAAAACAAGAAAAGTTGGGCTGATTATCTTTGTTTGCATTTCCTTATTATTACAAGTTTCCAATCTTGCTCTTAAGCTAACAAGAAATTATAGCTCTTCTTGCACTCTTGAACTTATTTCATCTATGCCGCAAGGAAAGCATTATTGAAAATCATTGAAGTTCCGACCGCATATGTTGCCTTTCAGCCATAAAACAAACTTCCACAATATATACACTTTATCTTTATTAAAAGCTCTCGAGGTTTCGAGTTCAAGCTAAAGTTCAAAAGTTGTGTGGGGGAGGTTCATGTAACTTGACTATGTGAGATTAAATCTACAAATTTGTTGTATGCAGTTTGGCGTGTGGCGTTTTTTTTTGGGTGCAGTGTCGCCAGATTTAATTTACTAAATCCTGCGTATATACAAAATATTTACGCGTGTATATAAAATTTTGTTGTATAAATAGGTTCAGTTTACTCTAAAATTTTATTATAAAATTCAATTTTAGGGCAACATCATTGACAAGGAAGTTCTTGAAGGAAAGAATTCCTCCGTATGGATGAAAATTTTACGTCGTGTCTGATAATAGCTCGGCTGCTATGAAGTTTTATATATAACGGAAATTCTGTTTGAGGCGGGAATAATTCAAGTTTAAAGAAGTGATATGCTACATACCACTAGTGTTGTGAACTATATAGACGTGTGACTTTCAGTTTTTCCATATGAATGGAATTTTGACGTTGTAATAATATGGAAGGGGAAAATTCACTTATGGATAACAATACGTTTGTTGACGCGGAATGGAATTGTCTGTACGGCCATCTCTTCAAGACGCTCCTGCCCGAGAATTCCACCCTCCTTCAACTCCAACTCCACAATTCTTTATTGTCGGGCAGGAATGACGGCTTTGGGGACGCGACTCTCAAAATTAGTCCGGGCTTATCGGAAAGTGAGATTGGGAGTGGGAACAATAATCAGACTGAGACTCTGCACGATGTCTTCAGTAGACCTGAAGGGCTGAATTTCTGCAATCGCTCCTGGGACGGAGCGCTCTGCTGGCCGGAAACCTCTGGGGGCAATTCGGTTACTCTGCCTTGTTTCAAGGAACTCCGGGGAATTCAGTATGAGGATTTCGGTGAGTTCTAACTTTCCTTCCTTTTTTTTAAATACAGTTTTAGCATTTTATAATTTGTTTTTCATTATTTATTTTATTATGTATTTTATTATTTATTTTATTATTTATTTTATTATTTATTTTATTATTTATTTTATTATTTATTTTATTATTTATTT
>JAQGAK010005263.1:0-10544 GCA_034696945.1 Lipothrix lubbocki | reverse complement strand
TCTAAAGGTAAATGCAAAACGTACAAGTAGTATTTACGCTCGCTATATCTTGTATATTTACCCAAAATGTTAAGCCCAAAAGTTGAAGTTGCGTTCCGGCGTCTCATTAATTGTGCTCACTTTTGGGGGAATTATTGAATAAATTGCCAGTTCAAAAATGGTCACAATAGTCTTGCCACAGACCTTGGACCAATACGGCATTTGCTTAATTACTTTTTTGTTATTTTGGACACTCTGCGCGGGCTGGTGCTGATAAATCATTCAATTTATCAAAGCCCATTTGCTTACCAATTCCTGGATGTCGTTCTCGCTTTCTTTTTCCTAAATGGTGCCGCGCAACGAATCTTCTTTCTGATCAAAGCTGATGAATGTGCTATTACACTAAACAAAATCTTTAGTGATAACAAAGTGCTAACAGGTATTTTTTGATTTTAATAAAATCAATTTAAAATTTGTCAATAACCCAGTACACCGGGCTCTCGCTATAAGAGATCTCCATATAGGAGAACTCTCTGTGTAAGAGATATTTGGGGCCCACATATCATACATAGTGATAAGCATATGATCTATCTCTATAAAAGAATTCCTATATAAGAGACTGATTTTGGTGATTTATAGTGTTCTCTTATAGCGAGAGTCCAATGTATAATTTAATATAATTCTAAGGGTGGAATAAATTTTATTTTTATATTAATTCATTATTTAGATCGATAGGACGGAGTCCGCGGGCGCGTCAAGGGGCGGAGCTGCTGTTGCTCGATTTAAACACAATTACTGGGAGAAGAAACTACCCAAAATAATGTCGACATTATTAAAACACTTTGTACAGAGTGTCCATTCACCAGATGTCATTGTGCGTCTAATAATGGCTTCACTAGTATGCGCATTTACACCAATCCCGTTTTTAGCGGCAGGTGTTGCTCATTTCGATAATTACTTTACTAATAAGAGATATTTTCAGTATTATCTGCCAGAAAATAGCGGATTCTTCATTCGTTTCCTGGTAGGCGGCTGTGACTTTTGTCAAGTCATGATGTTCTTTCAAGCTATGGGGTTAATTATAATCCAGTTAAGCATGGCTGAATACTATGTGAGCTTTTGGTCTAGAGAAATCTTGTAGGGAATTTATTTGTTTACATTTTTACCATTCGAAATTTTATCTGTTGTAAATTTACCACATTAAATTTTTATGGATTTTATCATCTATAGAAACTATCGCTTTGCTTTAACATTATAAACTAAACTAATGTATTGATTTACAGAAAAGCTAAATTTACAAATTTAATTCTTGGAAAGATCGCGTGGCTGTGTACAAGACATTAGAAATTTTGCAGACGTACGTGAATAACTTTGTGTCCTGGGGCCTATTTCACCAGTCCTTACTCTTCACTCCGCTCTTTTCAATTTTAATTTTTAATTTTTCGTATCTTTATAACGTACTCTTCACTTTTCATTTCACAGTAAAACCCATGTTTGAAGATGAAAAGTGCAAATTTACCGCTACTTTTCAACTTTTTATTGAAATTTATGCAAAGTCATCGTCGACTTTGCAAATATACACTGGAACCTTGCTATAAGAGGCCCAAACATAAGAGAATTCTCTCTATAAGAGTTCATTTGGGCTTGAATGTCATACTAAGGTTATATGCATACGAGCTATGAATTTCTATATAAGAGGCAGCGTTTTGTGATTTATAGCGTTCTCTTATAGCGAGGTTCCAGTGTATAATTTAGGTTATAGGAACAATCATAATATTGACATTTAATTAGGTACTCATAATCATATAACTATATACACTGGAACCTCGCTATAAGAGACCTCCATATAAGAGAATTCTCTCTATAAGAGATCCTTTGGGCTTGCATGCCATACATGGTTATATGCCCACGAGCCCTCTTTATAAGAGAATTTCTATATAAAATGCAGATTTTGGTGATTTATAGCGTTCTCTTATAGCGAGGTTCCAGTGTATAATATTGTAATGATATTTACTAGCTTCTACAAATATAACACCTAACACCTTCGTGTATTTTCGACAAACTCAATAGGTATGTTTGTAGGTATGTATGGTTTTATTGACTTGAGCATATAGCTCCTTCAAAATTCAGAGATTACTTTCAACTCACAGATTCCGTACAGACTTACAGAGATATACTCGATAACGGTAAAGTTTGGTTTTGAAATTACATGAAGGACACTGTAAACTTGTATCTACGTTATTGTCCTGGTCTTATTTTTTTAACGCAACATCAATGATCTTTACAAAAATTGGATTTTCTACAGTGGTCGTGGTTCTATATTTTCAAGTGTTGAAGGGAATGTTCTTGCTGCGTTTCAAGCAGTGTTACAGAATCTGTAGACAAACCACAATTCTTGCAGTGGTACGCCGTCCACGCGTCCGGATCTGTAAATTTTCCAGTTTTCATTCACGTTCCTTTAC
The DNA here is from genome assembly GCA_034696945.1 of Lipothrix lubbocki. Taxonomy (NCBI): domain Eukaryota; kingdom Metazoa; phylum Arthropoda; class Collembola; order Symphypleona; family Sminthuridae; genus Lipothrix; species Lipothrix lubbocki. The sequence continues at coordinate 8,103 of JAQGAK010005263.1, read as the reverse complement.
TAAATTTGGCATTCTTGACATAATCGGGTTTCATCGTATTTTTTAAATGAAAAAAATATTTCCTCTTGATGTTAAACCGAATGGTTTCTTTAAATTTTAAGCTTTCAAGCTTTTCTTTGTATAGTTTAAACTATTCTGGCTTATCGGAATACGAATTATTATTTTCGTTTGAAGGAAATTCTGTTGCGATTTTACCTTCAACTAGTACTTTACCCGCTTGCTCATTCTTTAATCTCCTCAAAATAATTCTTGGCACATCATGCTTATTCATATTATGCAAAGCAATGGTTTTATTTTCATTTGTCTGAAAATCACAAATCTTGCAGTTAAATTTAGTGGTATTTTACTTTGGTTCGTTCACGGATTTCTTACAACTACGTTTTCTATTAAGGTGCATCTTGAAATGCGAAATGTTTGAAGTTACGTAACTGCACGATTCACATCGGTGCATTTCAGCCGCAGGTTTGTGCTTCATCCGCTTATGGATGGGCAGATGACGTTGGTTTTTGGTGTTGTAACTACATAAATCACAGCTGTAGTTCTGTGTTACCTTTTCATGCACCTGCATCACGTGTCTCTTTAGGCATTGTTGTCTTGTAGTTTTGTACTCGCATTGATTGCAACTGAACTTGTTCGGATTGTGCATTGACAATTTGTGTTTCTGCAGATGACCTTGCCATTTTGCTTTATATTGGCACAATTCGCATTGATACTTGTATTCCAAGGTCTCATGCTTGTACTTGAAGTGTGTCTTCAAAGACGTCTTTATGGAAGTCGTGTACTCGCAAAGTTCACATTTGAATTGTTTTGCGCTAGGATTGTGCGCATACTTGTTGTGTTTTTGCAGGGATGATTTATTTAGGGCTTTGAATCCACACAGGTCACAATTGTAAATATTGTATAATTCCCCGTGAAAATTTATCAAGTGGTCCTTTAATTGTAACTTCCAACTAGTTTCGTATTTGCAATGTTTACAGTTTAGTGTTATTGATTTGCTCATGTTGCAAATGTTTTTCCAAATATGTGTACGTGGTGTGTGTTTAATGCATTAACACAGCGAGAACCGAATCAGGACAATGTATTCACTTTTAAATTCACAATGATCGACTATGTAATTTGACCCCGAGGAATTGCCCGAACATTTTATGTTTTCTTATAAACGAGTGATGTTGTTGTGAGTTTTTAGGTTAACCAAAGTTAAATCAGGATTTAATTCACAATTCCAAATAAAGACGTTGTTTTCAATGTTACTTATAGTGGATAGTTTAAACTCAACTTTAAAATTTACCTGAAGTGTCAACGCGTAAAGCTGCTTAATAATAGAAAGTCGGTTCCATCAACATCAGAGCGTTTATGTATTTATTTGACCATGCAAAGAAATGTGAAAGTAAAGTGAAGGGTTTGATTAAACACATTTTTATGTATATGCTTATACTCAATGCAGTTGGTGACCTGAAGTAAACCCAAATTTAGAAAGTTTTAGAACACATAGGGAGTGTATTAAATTTTTACTACAACAATATATGTATGCTGTTATTTTAAGAAATCATTTCAAACACCAGGGAATGTGAACAAAAAGCAATAAATCCGCCGGATATGAGAATGAGAGTGTAAAAAGAGTCCATAGGAAAAATCGGAGGAAAGAAAAACAAAGATTGGGGAATTAGCGACCGTACTGAATATGGTACGGTAAAATTCCAAGCTTGGAATGGCCCAATTATTCCTGTTGTACCAAATCTAACACACCAAATGTATTTAGCCATTATATCTTGTTTATTATAGCGTCCAAGTTGTCTCGATTGTGCGTCTGAAATGCCCATATGTAAACAAAAATATTATCAGAAATTTAAGGGCGCATCCCTCAGCTACGAATTCTGTGTGTTCGGAATTAATTTATATAATATTTATATAAATCAATTATTGAATAAATATTTACGCATTATCGTGCAAATAAATAAAATCAAACACTACAGTAAAAACGGACCCGCCATGCTAATTGAAATTCGGTTGAAGATCATGATATTGTATTCCGGCCATTTGAGGAAGAGCAAATAAATCCAAGGGAGAGCAGTATACCCAATCAAATCACGATGAAAAATCCATGAACTATCAAATGCACGATATTGTCTTTGCTCAGATTCAATCCCACCATAAATGCAGGCATAAGAGACGAAAATATTAAGAATTAGTTTCTTCCAGCGACATTTTTGTATAGCAATTTTATATGTTTTCCGATTTTTGGCATTTGAATTGTCACCCCCTTCTTAGTAAACAATTGATGTGTAAGTGGCAAATATTAACATATCAAGACGAATTAAAAAACGAAAAATGACTGCAGCAAGCAATCTTAAAAAAATTAATTAAAGCTGTTGGTTCAGGCTTCTATTAGCTTTTTCTTTTATTATTGTCATGAAATCATAAATGTGAAATATTTCGTAACAACCAAAACATCGGTCAAAGGTGTCCCTATAGATAAAGTGTCTGTGTATGCAAAATTTCTGCCCGGACGTTTGACCCGCTCCAAAAACAATTGCCCCACAAGTTATAACCGTCGATTGAAATTTCAGCCAGAGTATGAACAAAAATAATATTTAGTATCTAATTATTCGTACAAAATAGAATATCGTAAAAATAACTGCAATGTACATTTGTTTTTAATATTATAAAGAAACGCTAGATTTTTGACGAAGTTGTATTTAAGCATTTAATTATTTTTATGAAAATACTCATTATGCTCCCCAAAATTCTTCTTGCAATCTGTAGCAAAGTCGCATTTGTTGCAGTGGTAGGAAGTCCAAGGATCCGGGTCCGATAGTTCCCCAGCAGTGTTGTTTCCAGTATTTTTCCCTACTTCGTTTTTCCAGAAAGCGGCTTTTATCGCAATGGATTTTCGATAACGATGGCGATATTTTCTTCTGATATTGTTTGAAATAATTTGATTTAAAAAAATGGGGTCATATTTGTTTGAAGTTTTGAGCAAGGGTTGAACCATTGGTTTTACTTCTGATTTGTTTGCGGCGCCAGAAAACACTTCTGTAACGGTTGCTTTCATTGCTGAAATCGTCTTCCCACGTGCATCGGCAGTTTTTACCCTTTGGAGGATAAGTTTCGGAATATGATGAACATTGGAATTATGCATAGCCATGATTTTGTTTTCCTTGGTTTGGAAGTCGCAAATTTTGCAGCGCAATAATATTTGTATTTCATTGCCAAGCTGATTATTGTTCCGCGCCGATTGTTGTTGGTTTCTCAAATCAGATTCACTTGTACTGGATTTACTAGAACGAAAATCGGATTTGTAAATATTTCCCACATTACAATGTCGACGTTCGACGTGAGATTTCAAAATGTGTTTTCTTGTGGTTTTGTATTCACAATGTTCACATTGTAATGCAATGGCGTTGGGATTGTGCTGTCTCCATTTATGTACTCGTAAATATGATTTGCATTTGGTTTTATAGTTATTACACAAATCACAGCTGTAAATCGTTTGTAGGTTACCATGTACGTTAATGGAATGGTATTTGATGTAGGAATTATTTGTAGTTTTGTAATCGCAATGCTCGCAATTTAACACAATGACACCAGGCTTGTGCATCTTGCGTTTATGAATTTGTAATTTTGATTCACATTTGGCTTTATAACTACACAAGTCACAGTTGTACATATTTTGATGCACATTTTTAACATGCGTCTTTAAATTTGATTTCAAAACGCGGTTTTGTACTCGCAATGGTCGCATTTTACCTTATTAGCTTTCGGGTTATGGGCAAACCATTTGTGCCTCTGTACATATCTTTTACTTTTGGATTTATATTCGCACAGGTCACAGTTAAAAACTTCTTCTGTGTTGGAATGGACATCAAGCACGTGTCTCCGTAAATATTTTTTGATATTAGTTTTGTACTCACAAATTTGGCATTTGAAAAGTTGGCCTTGTTTTGTGCTGTGGTGGGTGTTGTTATGAGTTTTCAAATGTTTTTTAAGCGAAGTTTTAAAATTGCACAATTTACAGGTGTAGTCCGTTGGTAATATTTCGTCTTCCATGTTCACGGCTTATGTATCTTACAACTTTACTTGAGATTTGCAGGAATTAACACGCACTCTTCACAACTGTGGGCTTATAAAAATGGTACTAAGGTGGTAATGAAAAACGTGGTGGTAAAAAAATTAAAATTATACTACAAAAGGATAACTTGAGCACAAAATACCAAATATTGATGACAAATAAATGAGACTAAAGCTTGAGGCTGAGAATAAAGTATTTTTGTCCTATTTTGACTTGCTGGATAAGGATTTTACCCTTTGCCTCGTATGTACAAATGCTCACTACAGTATTTCGAGGATTCCATAAAAACTTTTCTGTATATCTGGATACAAGCAAAAGCAAGTCCTTCTTTCAAGGAAACGGTTGTCTCTGGGCCCAGCTATTTATAAGTTAAACTTTCAAACAAAGACACTTGTACATACGTGTGTGGGTAGTAAAATGAAAGCAACTCTCAAATCATCCCTGGACATTCAAAGTGGACTCTCCGCATGTGCGTCTAGCTACAACAACAATAGAGCAACTACTATGATTTCTGCACAAGGTGGGGTCACCGCTCTAATTCACACAAATATGCCGTGCGGTCATTATTAATGCAAATTTTATCAAATTATTTCCTGTTTTTATTTCAAATTAATATAATTGTATTTAAGAATTCTAATTTTTTTAAATTCTAACCTAACCTAACCTAAGCCATTCAAACCACAAGGCATTTTATCAGCAAAAAATGCAAATAACAGCAAATAAAGTAACCCAGGGGCTATTAAAAAATTTTTGCAGCAAATACAAGAACCTTGCAACAAATTTCATAAATGTGCAGCAAATTAAATCAATGTGTAGCAAATCTTAAAAATGAGCCGTAATTTCAATACATCCAGACATGAGCTCTAATTAATAAGCAGAAAATCAAATAATTCAACAAAAAGTTAGTATAACAATCTATAAAAGCAACACAAAACATACTAGTAACAAATATGCAACATTAGAAATAATTCTTTCACATCAGCCTACATATTTTTAAATTCTGCTATTAGTTTCACGTTGTTTTTAACTATAATTAGCAAAAAAATTTGAATTGTTCTAACTTACTTTTGTAAATTACGTTTTAGTTTTCAACAAATATAACTAAACAACACACTCATAATCTACACTATCAATTTTTTACGTTCTTTTGCGTTAATATGCATCTTCTTGGTAATTTGAATTGTAATCACTTTTAAGGACGCAAAGCTTGCACAATCCTATGATGCGCTTGTTATTACGTACGTACGTCCGTGATATTTCCCTTGTTCTGCATTTCTTCCCACTTAGACAAGGGCTGAGACAAATATATTAAGCATACATGTTCATGGCCCCAAGAGATGCGACATACATATAAGAATATAAATTGTGAGGTTTGGTTCGAAAGTTTACACGATACTAATATATGTTCGAAATATCCGAGGCTGGCATTACATACTATAATTTATTTAAAATAGTTTCAAATGCAATGGAAATTTTATTGATTTTACTGAATCGATGAATCTTGATATTATTAAACGTGTTGCTGCTCTGTTAGACTTTCTGATATTTAATACGGTTTGCTCGAAATTGTTTAGATTTGCTTCGAATTTATTTATTTAATTTTTTGATTTTAATATTTTACAAGTGTTTATTGAAATTAGAATACAAATAATAAAGAATCGTTATAACTTTTACGAATTTTTATTTAAACATTTACATTTTATGAAATTGTGCATTATGCTCCCCAAAATTCTTAACGCAATCTGTAGAGAAGCCACATTTCTTGCAGTGATAGGAACTCCAAGGGTCCGGGTCCGATAATTCCCCAGCAGTGTTTGTTGCAGTATGTTTCCCTTCTTTGTTTTTTAAGTAATTAGTTTTTATTGTAACTAATTTTTGTAAACGTTGGCGATAGTTTCTTCTAACTTTGTTTGACAGCACTTGATTTAAAGAAATGGGGTCATATTTGTTGAAATTTGTGACCGACAGTTGAACCGTTGGTGTTTCTTTTGATTCGTTTGTGACTCCAGGAAACGCTTTTGCCACAGACGTTTTTCTTTCTGAAAGCGCCTTCGCACTTGGATCTGGAATGTTTAGCCTCTGGAGCATAAGTTTCGGAATATGATGAACATTGGAATTATGCAAGGCTATGATTTTGTTTTCCTTGCTCTGGAAATTGCACATTTTACAACTCAATAATAATTGTATTTCATTGTGAATTTGGTTATTGTTGTGCACCGATTGTTGTTGGACTCTCACATCGTAATCCCTCTTATTCGTTTTGAAAGAACCAAAATCGGATTTACTCGTATTCGCCCCATTACAATGTCGGTTTTTGACGTGAGACTTCAAATTTTCTTTGGTTTTAGTTTTGTATTCGCAATGTTTACACTGTAATGCAATGGCGCTGGGATTGTGCATATAGGATTTATGCTTTTTTAAATATGCTTTGCATTTGGTTTTATAGTTTTTACACAAATCACAGCTGTAAATCGCTTGTAAGTTACCATGTACGTTCCTGGAATGCTTTTTGAAGTTAGATTTATCGTTCGTTTTGTATTCGCAATGCCCGCATGTTAACATAGTAATGGCAGGATTGTGTATGCTGCGTTTATGGCTTTGCAATTTTGATTCACATTTGGCTTTATAACTACACAAGTCACAGTTGTACATATTTTGATGCCTGTCTCTAACATGAATCTTCAAATTGTTTTTCCACGCGGTCTTGTATTCGCAATGGTCGCATTTTACCTTATTGGCATCAGGCTTGTGGACATACCGTTGGAGATGTTGTACATATCTTTTACTTTTAGATTTATATTCGCACAGGTCACAGCTAAAAACCTTTTCCGTGTTGCAATGTATATCAAGCATGTGTCTTCGTAGATTGTATTTGGTTGTAGTTTTGTACTCACAAAGGCATTTGAAAAGTTGGCCTGGTTTTGTGCTCTGGTGGTTCTTGTTATGACTGTCCAAATGTTTTTTAAGCGAAGTTTTAAAATTGCACAATTAACAAGTGTAGTCCTTAGTTAATATTCCCGCCTCCATGTCTATGGCTCATGTCTCTTCCAACTTTACTTGAGATTTGGAGGGATTGACAAACACTCTCCGCAACTGTGAGCGTATACAAATGGTGCTTAAGTACAAAATTTCTACAAATTATTATTAACATTAAAGCTTGAGGGTAAAAATCAAGTATTTTCGGTCTATTCCGACCTTAAGGATAACGATTTTATCCTTTGCCTCCAATCGGCTAACTGCAGCATTGTGAGGTTTTTTAAAACCTTTTAGGTATCTGCATGCAAGAAAGGCAAAGTTATGCTTACAAAAGCAAACGATTGTCCCTGGGCCGTGTTATTTATAAGTTGATCTTTAAGGCAAGAACTTTCAAACGTATGTGGGTACTAAAATGAACAATTTACAAATCATCTCTATAGATTTAAAATGGACTCTTTGCATGTGAGTCCATAGTTACAAATACATACCACTATATTTTACGTATAAGATGGAGTCATCGCTCTAACTCATAAACATGAGCCACTGTAGTGGTGATTTATAATACAAACTTTTATATAGAATTTTTAATTTTTATTTAACAAATTTTAAAGTTTGTTAAAAATTCTAATTTTTTAAAATTTATTTCAATTTCCGATATTGCAATGAATTTATGGCGGTCATAACACTTATCACTTATTTTAAATATTTTTAGATAAAAGTTTTCCGTTGTAATGCTTTTTAAATGCAAAATTTTTTGTTATCACACTTTGCATCAATATGATGTTTGTAACATCTTGGATTTAAAAAAAATTAGAGATATAACTTTTTGCACCTCGGCAAGCGATATATGCAATTGCATAGGTTATTTTTAATGGAAATTTACTCAGTTTTTCAGTGCATGGCAATTTAAACATGATTTTCGACCTTGCATTGAAAGATTATTTGATTTGTTTAATTGCGTTCAGGTTCACATGGAGATGACACAAGTTTGCAAAATTTGGTTATTTGTGGAAATTTTAAACTTTTTTTCTCATGGAATAGTCCGTAACCTAATGTAC
>JAQGAK010005262.1:0-10544 GCA_034696945.1 Lipothrix lubbocki | reverse complement strand
ATTTACTTTTAATAATTTATTTACTTTTAATAATTTATTTACTTTTAATAATTTATTTACTTTTAATAATTTATTTACTTTTAATAATTTATTTAATTTTAATAATTTACCTTTAATAATTTACCCTTAATTTTAATATAGTTTATTTGGCTTCAACAATTTATTTAATGTTAATATTTTGTGTGTGATTTTATTATTTTTTATTTGATTATTTATTTTTATTCGATTATTAATTTTTATTCGATTATTAATTTTTATTTGATTATTAATTTTTATTTTATTTTAATAATTTTTGTTTGTTGTCCCGTAGCGGGCTTTAGTGCACAGCGACGCGTGTCTGTCCGTGTGTCCGTCCGCCCGTCTGTAATCATTTCTAGATATTTCTATATGCTCCATCTCCTCCCGTGCTATTTAAGCTAGAGCCATATTTAGCATGCATGTTCAGTACCTATAGGGGTTGCATAAAATAAAGTTGTTACAATATCTCGTTCAAAAGTAATAGTTAATCAAAAACAAAAAATATTTTTAAAAAATCGGCGCAACCATCAGGTTTAATTTTTTTCAAATATTTACAATTTGCATACCTGAACCTAAGGATATCGATAAAGTGCAGAATTTGATGACAAATTCAACGGTAAAATCCATTTGGCCGTACGTCTAACCGTTATTGAGTTATTCACGATAATAATTGCCATGGAAGTGGAAAATTCGACAAAATCGTGAATTTGAAACATCTCGCTTTTCAAAATTAACGAATCCGACGTCTTTTGTGCTCAAAAAATCTGAATGGCCAAAAGAACATCCGCGCTGGCGAATACGTTCGGTTTGGGAGTTTCCCCATTTTTCTAAAAGTCCCCAAACCCAAAATTCGAGGAAAAATCGAGGTTTTTAATTTATGACTAATAAACTCCTGAACCCAGCCAAAAATAGACAGCACCAGTGTGTTCTACGCATAAAAGTGGTCCAGGCAGTAATTTACCTGTTTCGATTTGAAGACCATGGAAATTTTTCAAATTTCCAAATTTTTGCAAATTTTGGCAAAATTGAATAAATTATATCTAAAACAATTTTTTGAAAGCCTACAATTCCCATACATAATCGTTTTTAAAGATGCCTATCTGATAGACAATTTCACGGAGGACACAATTATGCAACCATTTTAATTATTAAGTTGTAACTACAGTTGATAAAACATTTTGAATTTTAGAACACTTAGCTTAGTTTTTACATTTTAGTGAAAATAGCCGAATTAGGTTGAGAGAGTGAAGAGTTGTGTTTAATACAACAATAATATCAATAAGATGACGGGATTAGACAAACCTCCGTGTTTATAGGAGAATGACGAGTAAGATAAAGATCCATCAGTAGCCAATTCAGATCAACATTCAATAAAATATTCCAATAGTTTCACATGCAATATTACATGTCAAGAGATGGCGTAGCTATAACAGCGTGTATGAAATACACCAAGCCGTCTTCATTCTTGACGACGAGCGAAGCGAAGAAACAAAGTGACTGGGACAATATCTACTAAAGAAAGAATAACGTGTAATTAAAGTAAAGAATAATGAAATTTATTGCAGCTTATTAGTATGTACATACTACCTATACATTTTAAGGAATGAAGTCGTATCTATTTTTCAAGTTATAAAAATGCTTCTATTGTGCTAGTTATGTTAAAGTGAATATTTAGTAGTAATTAGCTCTGTTTATGTAACAATAAAGAAACACTCGATACAATTTTGCTGTATCGTACAAAACAATTGGAAAAATATTGCACATTAATGTATCCCGTTTTCTTTCGAAATATATGACAAGAGTTTAACAAGTATAAATTTGTAGTCGATAAGTACTATAAAGGAAGGAAAAACAATATTGCAAAATTTAAATTGGTCGTTGCTCCCGACAAGTCTCTTGATTCTTGAAAACTAAGCAGAAATATTTAAGCTTCGGAGAAAAGCGTCTATCTGACCAGAGCTTTGATGTGGAGAGTTGACTGAATGTTGTTGGACTTGTTGAGCTTCGGTGTGAAGCTGCGGAATTGACGTCTGTTGGTTCTGCAATGTCCTCACTGGAAGATTCTGTTGTGGTAAAAAACTTGGTTGTTGTTGTGATTGTTGTTGGGCTTGTTGTTGGGCTTGTTGTTGGGCTTGTTGCTGCAACAGATGGGGATGATTTCCAAAGTATTGAACAGTGGGCTGACCGAACTGCTGAAGCTGATATTGATTGGGTCGCTGAGGCTCCACAAAGGCGCGTAATCGTTGCGTCAATGTAAATTCATCATTAGTTTTTGGAATGTCCTGAACAAGAACACTTGTGTATTGATTGCTCGAAGGGTCGAACACCAATTCCGTTCGGTAGTTTCCGTATGAAGGTTTTTCAGTGCCCTGATTCTCATCTATTGTGGCGGCTGCATGATTCACTTTGACGGGCTCCGCGGTTGGTCTGATTGGTGCTGGTGTTGGACGATATTCAACGGGTCTTTGACGTTCAGCCGGGAAAACTTGGCGGCTCGGGAAGGCGTGAGTTTGGTGATAGACTTGTGGTTGGTACTGGAATTGAGGCTGCGCTTGTGGCTGTTCTTGGGCTTGTTGGTGAATTCTTTGTACTTCGGACTGGAAATTGAAAAGTGAGCGTCCCTGTGGCAAATTATTTTCTACTTCCTGAGCTGGAGGTTGACGGTTGACCGGTCGAGGACGGTTGGCATAGACAAAAGGTTGAAGAACAGCTGGATCATCGTTTGGCTGAGGGGGAGCTGCCGTTGTTCTAACGCGTGGTCGGAAAGTGGTAGGTTGTACAACTGGTTGACGCTGACGAGGTCTGAGAAAACCAAAAAAGATATAAGAAATAAATTATTACAATAAATTATGTATTTACAATATTTAGTTACTTTCTGGATTCAAATGTTCTTATGATTCGTATATATGATATTTATCAATTAATGCCAATAGATTTTGACCATTGTTGTTTTGTTAAAATTATCATTGGACACAGTACAATATGCGACACCCCGTATTCAGGTACACTGGACTCTCGCTATAAGAGACCTCCATATAAGAGAACTCTCTCTAGGAGATCATTTGGGCTCGCATGTCATGGATGGTTATATGCATACGAGCTCTCTCTATAAGAAAATTTCTATATAAGAGGCAAAATTTGGTGATTTGTAGCGTTCTCTTATAGCGAGAGTTCAGTGTATATATAAGCTATGGATATCAAAATGGAAGAGTACTTATGTTACATACTGTGTAATGCAAAAAATATAAGAAAAACTTTATTACAACCCTCGAGCGTAGTCTAACAATGGCCATAAACCTCTTGGGATTCTTGTCACTGTTATGTTTTTCCTATTATTTATAAGCTCATAAAGTGATTGTTCTATTGATGAATGCATTAAGATTTTAAACACAAAAGGAAGCAGCACAAAAACTGGTGAAAGATTATGTCATTTTAAGAAGTGATCGGTATAGTGACTGAAGGACAACTAATACTGACGTGTTTGTTTGTTATTTAAAATTAATTCTCGCAAGAAGATAACCTCTAAGACTGATACAGAACCAAGGGCATCCAAAGGGTAAGATCACTAGCAATAATATTTTAACCTGAAACGATTTACAACAATTTGTTCGTAATGTACAATAATTATTATACACTGAACTCTCGCTATAAGAGAACGCTATAAAACACCAAAATCAGTCTCTTATATAGGAATTCTTATATAGAGAGAGCTGGTATGCATATAACTATGTATGATATGTGTGACCAAAGAATCCCTATAGAGAGAGTTCTGTTATATGGAGATCTCTTATAACGAGAGTCCGGTGTATACCTACATATGTGCTTAATTTCGTGAGCCGAAAAATAAGCGTGAATACAGTTAGAGTACTATTTTATAAAAATCCGTGACAAACATCCTACTGATAACATAATGGATTACTTATAAGGTGATATGGGAGATAAAGGATCTTAAATGTAAACCTTGCGTATTGTACATACATACGGGATTGGGGTTCATTAGAGTCTGCATTTGTCATCAAAATAATACGGTCGAATTTTTCCATTACCGTTTATTGTTTTACTAATGATGCCGTATAAAGTTTATTAAATTTTCCTAAATGTTCCAAGGATAAGGGACTAAGGATTACCCCCAGTATAATTTTTGAATCTTATTTGAGCAAAGTTAAAGTCAATATCCTATACTTATAGAAGAATACCAGCATACTCACTTCACTGATCTTGAGATGTTACTTATATTGCAAAGTTTCTATACAATAGCAATTACTCTCACCAATAATAATTTTACAAAGCTTACAGGAGAACAAGCATGATCACCATACCTTGTAGTTACACGGAAAAGAGCGGGTAATTGATCTTCCGGGACTTTTTCTTCAACAGTTTGTTCCAAACCTTGTAAAACATTTTGGGATATTTCCGGTCGTACTCGTCGCAAGAGCGGACGAGACGGAGGTGCAGCTCTCTCGTCAGCTTCGTCATCAGCCACCTCCTCATCTTTGTTGGGATCATTTGGATCACAGGGATTACCTGAGACGTAGTTGAACTCTCGGCGCACACCGTCCGGATCTACATATCTAGAAGAATTGAAAGATAAAGGTATTACTGGAGGCCATCGAGATGTGAAATAAGTTTTAGTGTGCTTGGCGTAAAATCTTTCAACACGTACAACAACACGTACGTTCAACACACACACACACAAGAGACACAATGTGGGCTAGCACTTCATTCTCAGTTGGAAAGGGGTGTGAATCCTTCAAACTAAATCGAGAACAACTATATCATATCACATTCCAAATCTAAGCGATTCATTGTCATAAAGAAAGTTTGACATGTTTGTATAACAGCTGAGTTGGCAGGTTGTACGTCGTTGCGTGTGAGATGCAAATCCAACACGAGAAATAAGATATATTTACGACTACCCCTTATTTTCTACCGTATAGGTGCGAGGCGTTGAGTAAGTCCTTAGAATTGTAAAAATTACTGCTTGGAGAACTTGTTGGGATCATTTGGAACCATTAATAAGTACAAATTGTAATGAGAAAGAGTAAGTAACGGATTTATGCCCAGTGAAGTCTTATAAAAATGCAAGTTCATAAAAAAAACTGCTACATGCCCATTAGCAGTGGTTGTTTTTCTCACCCAAATTGCCGTTATTCTTTTGTCAAAACTTTTAATTCTCATTATGAGAAAAATATCAAATAGAATAGAAAGAAAAACTGTATCAAACGTAGCTATATAACGTTTACGATACCCACATCTTGTGTGACTGTTTTCAAATTACCTTGACTGAAGCACTATAACTTCAAGAATCAAGAATATGGAGACTGAATAAATCCTGTACTGTGTTGCAATTGGCAATACAATCTTAAGGAGAAATTCGACGCCCGTTAAGAATTGCCATTAATGAAGCTCTACATAATAATCGTGTACATGTCGAAAACCCATGTACCGTTTTCTGTGCGTTTAACAGCAAGTGGCACTTTGGGATCCTTCATCATTGATATAATCTAATTGATTAGGAGATAATAACCTAACCTTCAGACATTTTTGAATTGCTGCAAACTAGGGATCGGAATAATTCAATTCATTTTTTCCAATTCCTACCAATTCTTTTCATGAATTGAAACTCAACAGCTCAATTCCAAACTTGAATCAATTCAATTCAAAACAATTGCAATCCAATTCAATCCAAACAATTCTATATTAGTACTATTTTATTAACTATTATTGGCGTCATTTTCAAGAAAATGAGCTAATTTTAAACGAATTAAAGTATATACTTATTTTTTAACCATACAATATTAGATAAAAACGACTTTGTAACTATATCGCATGATATTATACGTGTTGTAAAATAAAATTTTGGAGTAATTCCGTAGCTCAATAGCTAAATTGATTGAATTGCAATTGATTTCGATTCAACTTTGAACTAATTTAATTTATCGTTCTGAATGGATTTAAAAAACAATTGAATTGGATAGAATTGAATTCAAAAAATTTAAATTCAAATTTGAATTGGTTCGATCCCTACTGCAAACTAAGGCTTAGATTTTCCGCAATTCCATTGAGAGAGTACGAACGAAAGATTACGGTTCAAGGTTTCATTTTGGGGATTCGTGCTAAACAATAACATACATACAAAACAAAGTGAACAAGTTACCCGTATTTTCCTCGGACAACGCAATCGGTGCCACGGGTCTCTTCCTTAAAGGACCCGTCATCGCCTTCGTACCCAAAAGTAAATGAACCATCTTCATTAAGGTGGCTGTAGTTACGGGTCGTTCCTACAGTTTTTCGGTTTTCATTTTCAGATCTGGCTCGACTCTGGTCTCTCAAGTTAACGTTGGCTAAAAGAGCAGTTCTCGTCCCTGTTGGTGTTGCTGTTCGATATTGTGGCACCGTTCGAACCGGCTCGACGACTTGTTGCTCCTCATAAAAGACCTGCACCCAAATAAAAACAATTAGCGCAATGCTACATTGTATATAGTGTCCTAATCAGTAGCAACTCACTCCATTTAGAATAGGAATTACACTTGTGACGTGATATTGGGAAAACAAATAGGTAATTTGATCATGCTTCTGCCCTACCTCTTGACTCTTGTTGACGAAGAATTACTTTAAGCGGCATGGTCAAATAAATAGGTCTGCTGCATGCCAATTTATATTCATATTATTTGCTCAAATATTCTGATATTAAGCTATATTCATTGAATAATGCAGTGAGGTCCATTTTAAAGTTGCACTAATCATTTGTCACTATTAAAATATTTAAAATTAATAAATTAAATATACATACTTTCACGTCGAGTCCCCACGCAACAATTATAATAATTATAGAGTGACGGATAAAAGTAAGAAACCAATAAAGTGTAGCAAGCTTACACCATATGACGTGACTTCATATGAAATGTAACCTTTTTATGCAATAACATTCCTAAGGGTACTTTATCGAAATTTATTTATTAAACGCATTGAGATTACAGCTGATCAATTATTCAATCAGTTTTCAATTTAAAAAACTAGACTCACTAATGACCATTAAAATTCCGGTGGTGTTCGATCTACGGTCAATGTTAGCTAAACTAAATGATTGAGTTTGAATGAAAAACTTGTTGCTCCAATTATTACATTTCAGCATATCTGAAATCTGAAACTTCAAAGGGCACTCGCGTACATTTCACGACCATGAATTTTTAAGATAATTTATATTTTATCAACAGAGGTATGTACAGTGGAACCTCGCTATAAGAGGCCTCCATATAAGAGAATTCTCTCTATAAGAGATCCTTTGGGCTCGCATGTCATACATGGTTATATGCATACGAGCTCTCTTTATAAGAGAATTTCTATATAAGAGGCAGATTTTCGTGATTTATAGCGTTCTCTTATAGCGAGGTTCCATTGTATATACATGCGAAAAAAATTGAGTAAAGGGAACGCAGTGTGTTTGTCGTAAAATCAAGCACATACATAATGAAGCGCAAACCAGTAGACAATGGATTTAATGGAGAATTTTTTTTATGGAGAATAACAACTTACAGATGTTGCCACGACACTACAGCAAGGTCTTCTTAAGTTATTTTAACTATTATGACTGGAATAAGCAACATATTGGTATATTGTTTTTGAAAACCCTGTATAGCTTAAAAGAGTTCAAAGCTCATTATCCATATAAAACCCTTTGATAAGGAAACAGACTTTTAATATCGCTGGTGTTTCTATATGCTATAGCTACCAAAAGTTGAAAGGGTAAACAAATTCTTGAGGTTGAGATTTGAGATGCTGTATGGGGAACAAGTATCTAAAGTTAACACTATATAAGTACGTATCTATGAGCAGAGAGTTGAAAAAAGTAAGACTGTAATAAAGTACATAGACGGCAGGTAGTTTTATGGAAAGGTTCCCACCATAGCACAGAGGTAGTAAATAATAACTTATTATTCCTCCTCTTCGTGTGCTCTAGTTTTGATTTCTGATTGTCTTGCAGTGGTATGTTGAATCATTATATCTTGATGTAATAACTTGGGTGCACTGCCGACCTGTCAGATACTTTCAATTTCTCTTTGCTCTCGATTTCTGCTGCGACAAATTTCGCCCATGTGCTATGCGAATACCCTTAATTTGTTGCGTACACAACTAAACATTTTATAGGTATGACTCAGTGTAAGTAAAAGTACACATGGAATGCGAAAGCAGAGGTGAGTAGATCCTATCTCGAATGCATTGGAATCCGGTTGTAACAGTCAGCAGGGAATGATCTTGTTGTTCTGATAAATTCATTAATTTACGCATTAATATATGCCGCTGCTCATTCATTCTCTTCAACACTGTCGTCGTCTACCTCTGCAGCAAGTAACAATGCTACTGCTCAGAATTGAATTCAAGCTGACCCACAAACCAACCTTAATAACTGGTTGCGTAATGCAGCCAATCTTTTCGTTCAGATCCGAGTCAACTTTCTAATTATACAATTCCTTCCACACAAACCTAATCAACTCAATGGGCCTAAAATTCGATCCATCATTAGCTAATATTGTTTAACAATCATCTCATATGACTCCGGTTCTACAGCAACTTGTGTTGTGTGTGATCAACCCCTTACAACTAATGCAGACGTATCAGCCGTGTCATACAACTTGCGCAGTAGCTATTGTCTATACCACTTGTCTCAATGTAGATTGCTATTAATACAGTACACAATTTGCAACATCCATGCACGTATACAATGGCATACATTACTCTTTACATTTTATATTTCCTTACTTGTATGAAGATCTTTTCATGCTCTCTATACACTGAACTCTCACTATAAGGGAACGCTGCAAATCACTAAAATCAGTCTCTTATATAGGAATTCTCTTATAGAGAGAGCTAGTATGCATATAACTATGTATGATATTTGGGCCCAATGCATCTCTTACAGAGAGAGAGTTCTCTTGTATGGAGATCTCTTATAGCGAGAGTCCGGTGCACCTCTACAGCAAAGGGGTTTAGCCTTAAAGTTAATACATCTTGTAAAATGACAATTTAGAGCCACTAATTTCCATATTTAGATACAAAGTTCATACAGATGTTGGAAAATATAACATTTAATTACACTGGAACCTCGCTATAAGAGGCCTCCATATAAAAGAATTCTTTCTATAAGAGATCCTTTGGGCCCGCATGTCATACATGGTAATATGCATACGAGCCCTCTTTATAAGAGAATTTCTATATAAGAGGCAGATTTTGGTGATTTATAGCGTTCTCTTATAGCGAGGTTCCAGTGTACTAGCCAGCAGACAGGAATTAGTTTTTACATTGGCAGCGGGTAAGTCAAGCACCTATACTTGACTCAGTCATAAAAATGAAGCAAATACAAGTGTCCTAAGGTTTTACTTGCAAAGCGTTTGAATTTTGGAATTAAGAATTTTGTAAATATCATACCTGTCTTTGTTGTTGTTGAATTGGGGCTGCTTGTGGCAAAGTTTCGGCTTGATTCACTTGTTCCTCGACTACGGCAACCGCCTCTGCTGGTCTTTGTTTTATCCGAATCCGCCTTACACGCGTAGTAACTGGCCTGGCATTTTCACTGTCATCAACTTGTGCGGCCGAAATTGGTCTTCGCACTCGATATTTTCTTAACGTTTTCTTTGGTATCGAACTCTCTTCGGAAGAATCCTGTGACAAAACTGCTGTGAGCAGTAAGCACACTGAAAGGAAACCCTGCAATTGAGAAATTAGCTTTGTTTTGCATTGTCAGAATAAACTGTCTGCTTTTATTTTTAAATGACTGATTTGCTTATTTTGAATAAAATCAGTTAACAAGTATATAATCAACACACTCAATTCACAAATTACTAAACAATCAATATGTTTTACTAGACAAATTTAAAACACCGGAACAAACTACAAAATCAAAATTCTACTTACCAGATACAACTTCATGTTTGCCGTATGCCGCTCAAGGGATAATTAAACAGTAATCGGATAGTAAACCTTAAAAGATAAGAGATGCACTTGAGTATGTGATGCCGTTGGCGGCCGTCAAAGAAATGAAGGCTGAAAGATTCAAGAAAGTTTTTATAGTTGAATAATAATATGGTAGTGTGATTCATTGAGAAGCACGCACCTTTAATGCAACATCATGTAAGTACCCCAACTTAGGTAGCCTGTGCATATACATACGCGTTCGATTATTAAATAAGAGTAACAACAGAAAGAGGTGTTGCTTGTGCTTCAGCTTCAAAATGCTTTCAAGAGATTATTCATGTATCATGTTTGCAACTCCCTCAATGCTGAGTGAGATAATGTGCTCTTATAAAATGTTAAAGCGAAACAGATATAATAATTCTTACAAAATTCACTCCCTTGCATATTGTCAGTTAAGGTACACACTGATTTTCTTTAGTAGTTACCTAAGTCTATTTAAGCATAAAATTATGCTCCACTAAGATGGAGCCTTATAAAACTAAATATAAACTAAATATATACAAAATGTATACAAAATATATACAAAATATATACAAAATATATACAAAATATAT
>JAQGAK010005261.1:0-10544 GCA_034696945.1 Lipothrix lubbocki | reverse complement strand
TACTTATTTATTTATTTTATTTATTTATTTTTATTTACTTATTTTTATTTATTTATTTTTATTTACTTATTTTTATTTATTTAATTTTACTTATTATTTATTTAGTATTTATTTTAATATTTATTACCTTTCGACATAAACAAAGACAGCACCAAGGTGTGTGACATTCCGAAAACGAAAGGGAAAGTAAAGTTGGTCAAGTTATACAAAGCCACAGAAATAATGAAAACTGTACATAGTTAAATTGTGTGAGTAAATAAAATGACAGTGATGAAATCACAAGATCACACAATTGCGTGTGAAATTGGAGTGATGAAGCATTTGATCCTGAACTTAGTGTAAGTGGATACAACTCTATACAATACAAATTGCGTTATTTACACAAAATCAAATAATTGCGTTTTCACCCAAAAAATCACAATGACATTGTGGGAATTAGTAGTCTAACAAAAGCCAAAGGTGATTCACCGTCACACCTCACGACCTTTTCCAACTGCCCCATATGTCAAGTTGCTGTTGTCACGCAACAAATTCTTGTTTAACGTGATTCTGTTTCATAGAGGGGAGATTACTTCTGCTGACAGGCTGGTATTATCAAATTAAACTTGAACTTTCCTATTCCCTGTGAATCTAAATGTCAACAGGTGTACCGTGTGTCCAATGTAGCGTTTGATAATTAGTAGCAGGTACCTCAGTATGTGTGTTTTCAATGGTGTTCGTGGTGTCTGTGGGAGAAAAATCATTTAAAAAATGCTTGGCAATGGCCGCAGACCAAATGACAGGCGAAATTCATTATAAGTTAAGCTATAATGTTGGTCTATGTATAGCATCCTATTAACAATTTGTGTATGTGAGAGAATATCCCGGAAAACTGTCAACTCATTTTGGTTTTTCCCTTTAAACCTAATTTGATATTACCCTGCAGACAATATTCCTTTATTTTTTCTGTCACACTTTAAACTACGCGTCAAAGTAGCCAGCAATGTCTCATCCAAGCATGACCAAAGGCAAATTTTACTTTCAAAGACGAAACTGATGTTCTATTATTGCTTTTATGGGAATCTTGCTACTACTGCTTTCTTTCCTGATGCATAATTACAAAAATTGATACAAAAATTAATGCAAAAATTGATACAAAAACTAATACAAAAATTAATACAAAAACTATTACAAAAACTAATGCAAAAACTAATGCAAAAACTAATACAAAAACTAATACAAAAACTAATACAAAAATTAATACAAAAATTAATACAAAAATTATTACAAAAATCAATACAAAAATCAATACAAAAATTAATACAAAAATTAATACAAAAATTAATACAAAAATTAATACAAAAATGTTAATAAGATTTATATTTGTTTATCAGGCTATGGCTACAGTGGACCCTACCCTAACACGGAATACTCCGAGCAAATAGCACAAGTGAAGCCTTTAGTGTCCCAAGTGGATACAACTTACGACGAATCAAAAAACACGGCGAATGTAAAAGGTGACAAAGGGTCGACCACGTCCAGGGAACTGGATCCTTTAGATGACACGGCGCTACTGGACGAGCTCTTCAACATGGAGTTCTATGATGACAAGGATGTTTTCCCTAAGAGACAGACCAATTTTGATTTTTCACCCTCATTTCCCCCACCGGTGCAAAATAATAACGCCAATAATAATAATAATAGGCGGAAGAAAGTCAAGAAGCATGTGAGACCTGATCCTGAAGTGTCATACACTTCAGTTTCACAGTCAGTAACTCAGTCTTAAGACTTTTTGCAGTTATCATTTTTGACATTGAAGCATTTTTGTTC
The DNA here is from genome assembly GCA_034696945.1 of Lipothrix lubbocki. NCBI lineage: Eukaryota > Metazoa > Arthropoda > Collembola > Symphypleona > Sminthuridae > Lipothrix > Lipothrix lubbocki. The sequence goes on along the minus strand of JAQGAK010005261.1, from coordinate 8,735 downwards.
CAGTTTAAATAGAAAAAACAATTTTGTTTAAAAGAAGAATTTAGAAATATAAAAAAGTTCCTAAATTTTAAGAACGTATTCCACCCTACACCACAGTGAGTTTCTACTAAAGTGTACATTGTTAAAATTACTAAAATAATTATTTTAGTAAATCAATTATTGAAGGGGAAAAGTTATATATTTTAATAATTAATGGAAGAAATAGTAGAACAGAATGTAGAAGAAATAATTATTAAACAGATATTTTTGTACTCCGCTTTTACCTTTCGCTACTTACAATTTGTAAACTACTAAATACAAACTTCAGATATTTACTTCAGTCAGTGAAATGCACTGTTGTGAAACTCTCAGAATCTCTCAAATGAATATCTACGTTAAAAAGTAAAAAGTAAGTCAAGACTGAAAAACTTCCACTGAATTAATTGTTATGTACTTACTTGAAACGAATCAATATTTTGTTTAATATTGTCCTTATTTTTTTTATCTTTAAGTATTTTATAAGCTGACGTTTGACACGTTTTCAGGTTGTTAATTTGTTTGGAAAAAAAATAAAAGATTGCATTGATTTCTACAATAATAAATAATGTTAGTCATTATTACTCCCCAAAAGCTTTACATAAGCTACAACAATTTATTCAATTAACAAATAAACGAACAAACTTGTCTAATTATCGCATAATTAGTAAATTGAACTAATGCATTACAATATCAGCATAATTAAAGAAAATAATTGAATTGAATATCTAATTATCAGAATTGAATTTACTACTAACTAAACTATTCAAGCTACCATTTAATGTAACCAAGCTTACGACAAGCCCAAGCACTTGAAGCAACACAAATCACTAATGCAAGAAGCACGGGGTAGAAAGTGTTAAAGGCACTTTCTTTTTCCCACGGATCCTGACTGACTGGGCCACTTGGTTTAATTTTTGAATTTTGAAGTATTCGTTTTGTACGTTGCGGCTTTTCTTCTTCTGTAACTGGAGTGGAATAACCTCCGAACTCGGAGTAAAAGTCTTCATCACTGTACTCTCGGTCGTCCCGACCAGATATTGGTGTTGAAGGGATTACGGGAACGTCTATAATTTATTAAATGATTCATTGATGATATGATTCATGAAATATGTATTTAATGAATTACATATATAAAACAGTCTTACACACAATTTAATACAAATTAATCAAAATGATAGAAAATCAAGAAATAATAAATTAAGTAATTTATACAACAAAATCAAAGTTTGCTCACCATTGACGGTTCCCTTTAAAACATAGAATGCATTTATTTTCGGGTTATCCAGGGGACCCTGTAAAAATTGTGAAAAACTTTTATTAAATGCCAAACCACGACTGTTTTTTATTTATATATTTTTATTATTATTTATTTGTTATTATTTATTTATTAACTAATTATTACGTATGTTTTAAAATTATTATAGTAAAACATTTACCTTCACAAACTCTAGATGAATTCGGCCATTGGAGATAACAGAAGTTTTGCCCTCGACTACCAAAGTTTCTCCTCCATCCATGACTTCAAAAGCAATAATCTCATCATGTCCTGTTCCATATCCTACCTCAGCGAAGATGTCAAGTTGATGCAGAACAACGTGCACGTGGTTCAGTACAACATCAAATACCTGCAATTTACAATTAAGATATTGAAACGAACAACAATAAATATTACAAAACCAAATTAATTATAATAATTATAATTAAAAAAAATACAATTGAATGCTAAAATAGATCTAAAAACTAACCTTCGCTTGAGGATTACGAAACCAAACTTCGGCAAATTTAAGTACAAGAACATAAGGACCATCAACTTCTATTGGGATATCATAGCCAAAGCTTTCGGTGCCATATCGTTCCGTCTGGTAAAGGTAAGCATCAGCGCGTGGGATCCTACGAATGTCCAATTTTAATCCGTAATCCGAATCGATTCCATCCCTACAAGGATCCTTTTCATACTGAATTCCATGAACATCTACGTGTTCTTCGCCTCCAGCGTTCACGGCGTAAATAATATCAGTTGCACTTCGGGTTTCTTCTTGGTTTACAGGGGAGAGGGTTAGTTCCGGTAGTTTTGGAATATCTGATTTACATATGAATTTAGCTTTTATCAATCACTACATACACAAATAAATATTATTCCATTGAAGTTACCAAATAAACTTAATCTATTAGGGCTGTTGCATATGCATATTAATTTTGTATCAAACCTTCGACGGATCCTTCAATTATGTAAAAAGCATTAATGATGGGAGGTGTCCGCCCCTGAAAAAATACAATTTACTTTATAATTGTCTGATTAATACAAATCACATATATATTAATTAATAAAAATAATTCATAAATAAATAAAAATATTAAATAAAATTAAATGAATAAATACAATATTTAATAAATAAAATAATACAAAAAAAAATAAATAGCTACAAAAATTACTCCAGCAATAATAAGATTTTTGATTTTAAATTTATTTTAACCTGCTTAAAACGAAGCGAGACCGTGTTCTCATCAATATCCGACACTTGTCCCTTGACCTCAAGAATTGTGCGTTCATCTGAGACAGTAAAAGGAATTAGTTCCTGATGGGCCGTAGAGAATCCAACTCGAAAATAAATTCCAAAATCTGATAAAATCCGGGATTCGTCAAGCAGCACATGGAATGACTGTAATAAAAATAATAAAAACAATTAGTACATACAAATACATGTAAATTAATAATCAGTAAATAATGAACTATAATTTAATAGATAATAATAAATAAATACATAAATATTAAGTAAATAATTAATAAATAAACAATAATAAAAATTAACAAACTCTTTTCCCAATCTGGTAAGGCGATAATTCACAGAACTGCAGTACTAAAACATACGAGCCATCATGTTCAATGGGGATTTTGTAGGTAAATCCGATGCTGCTGGAGCGATAAGTCTGGAACAAAATCTGATCCGGCGGATCAATTCTTCGGATTGTATTCTGAAATCGAAGGGCAGATGACAGTTCTTTATTATTTATAGGATCCTCCATGTATTTTATCCCATCGACATTTTGGTGCTCCTGACCGCCAACATTCACCGCATAAATTACTCTCTCATTTAAATCCCCGTCTAAAATACATTTAGCCAGATTGAGGAAGCAGCCCAGTAGTATTAATAGCAATTTAAAATACCCTGATGCCTTCATTATATCTTTTTTTGTTTATTCAGAATTTAAATTACACTGGAATATATAACCTAAAAAGGGAAAAGGGATTAAAATAGAGTTTATATTATAATAAAATTTATAACAATATTAATTAATAATTAATTTTTTAAAATAATATTAATTAAAGCCTGCGTTATTTGACAAATGCCACAGACTGTGTTAATTTATTGAATTTTATTTAATTAATTTATTATTGATTACACATCCCAATTATTATCAAATGGGAAACAATAAAATAGAAATTTCTTCCAATTCCCACGTCCTCTTCAACAGAAAATCAGCTCAATTTGATCAATTTTTGCAGAATCCATTAATGGATCAATCCATTCCATAATGGAATTTCCATTTCTATCTTCCATGTCATGATGTCATCTGTCATGTCATCCATCCGATCGAATAATTTTTGCAAAACATCCCTCCAAAACATTTCGCGCCCCAATAATATCTGTGAAAATTATACTTTCTACAGACTTTCTACACGCTGTTTTTCAGGATATCGTTGTTGAAGAGGCAAATATAACTATCTCCACATAGTTGCTAAAATGCAATAAGAATGACTACAGCCCCCGAATATTATTTTTTAAGTTTGGAATGCAAAAGTGACTATCCCGTTTATTTACCACATGCAAAGACACATGGGCGGTAGGAACTGCTGGAATATTTTCCCATTTCTACAACATGCAATAGGACTTATTATTAGCAGTAGTTTTCCAAAGGAAAAGTTTTATTGTAAATTCATTTTTATCTTCCTACATAGCTGCCGTTGCTTTCGAGGATCAAATCTACGTCATAGGAGGTGATGGCTTTTTCCCCAGCTTTCAATCTACGATGGAGAATTTCGACGTGAAGAATGACCGGTGGGACAAGTGCGAAGAGTTAATCAACTCTCACGGAGATTTTGGCAGTGTTGCTTATTGTGGTTGAAATTCCTATGCTGATTCCTTAAATTAAATTTCTTTAAAATTTTAAAATGTAGTTTTTTCAACTAGTTCAACTATTGACTTATCTTATCGTTAGTCAATATTTTAATGTTTAATAGTTTTTTTAAATTAATTAGAAGGTGTGTTCTGTAATGTATTTAGCCATTTACATTATTTCTCCATTAATTCAACTCTACATATTGTAATAATAACCTCGATTATTATTATTTCACCGTAAATACTATAGTTCAATTTCTATTTTGCTGCTGTCGGCCGTGGATTTGTTTAGTTTATCCTTGAAATGTTAGATGGCGTCCGTGCTTGGAAGTAAAAGTGAAGTATAATATTGTATTTGTATTAAAAAATGAAAAACACATGGTTTTGTAAAGATTTGTCATTTAGAAGTGGGAATCCAATCAGAAGAGTTTTATTGTCGTCTGGAAAATTGTATATAGATAACAAGGGTATTTATAAAACTTAAAATATTATTGCTGTTGTACAGAAAATAGTTATACATTTAAAACCCATAATTTATTGTTCACTACTTATTACTACATGTTAAAGGATAGACTTGTAATATTACAGGTTTATTTGGGTAAATGATTTTTTGGAATAAATCCGTACTAAATAGCTTAAAACATATCAAGATAGATGACATAGAGTATTTTTCAAATTAAACAGTTGCTCCTGTAGTTGTTGTTGTTGTTGTGGGCTTGCCTCCTTTACCTCTGCCGCCTTTACCCCCCTTCTTGAAAGCCTCGAGGTTCAAAGGTGAACCAGCTGCTCCGAATGCATTTTCGGAATCCGCCATCACCTGTGGTTGTGCTTGAACGGTACCAGTTCCCACGTCATTTGATTCATTATCAGAGGCGTTTTCTATTACAAAAACAATAAACTTCAGGGAACAATAATAATTGTTGAAAATGTATTTAATTGAATAATTCAATTAATTTTCCAGAATGTTTTAAAAAATAATTTAATAAATTGTTAATACTTTTCAGATTGTTTAAAAAAATAATTTAATAAATTGTTAATACTTTTCAGATTGTTTAAAAAAAATTTAATTGTTTATAAAATATTTAGTGAATTGTTTAAAAAATAATTTAATAAATTGCTTACAAAAATAATATTTTTAGAACTTACCAGCAACAGAATTGGCAGAACACGCTACTGCCAAAACTACCAGTACGGCGACAAGGACGGTGAATTTCATGTTGAAAATTATGATTTTCAGTTTAAGCAGAAAATACTTTTTAGAGTTTGTCCTTAGCGAAGAGAGAAAATCTGAATAAGAATCAAGCCAGAAAGTTGGTCGTTTTTATAACCGAAAATTTAGAGATTTGCCATTGTGCGTGTGTGGTAAATGTAATATGCATTTACTATTTTATTGTTTATTTCCGCTACACTTACTTACTTTGTACATGGAATGGTCGTGATCATGAACTTGACAATAATAATTTGTTGTAATGACATATGTACAATGACCTTTTTTTAGAATAAAAATCAATTCAGGACATCAGTGCTTCTTGGAAGGGAAAAGTGTGCAAGAGGGAATTCACACTCGACAAATAATGTCTAATTTGATGTGAACTCAAGTATTTATTGTGAGTATTATTTCGTGATAAGAGGAGTGCAATTCACACGCTTATTCAGGACTGCGGAAACACATTCTATGAATCCTAATCATTGTAATTAACTGACTACGACGGTAGTATAGCATAAAATGATTCAGTAATATGCACTTATATACTTTGTGTATAATGTTATTTTGACAATTGACGTGTATGATATAATTTGTCATTGTAATTTTGGACCCTCAAATTATTTATATGTAAGTACTGTATACACATATACCAATATACTAGTATTACAATCTATAATCTCACTTGTACACGTGTATCCTGTCAATTTATTATAAATTTGAATTGTTTAATGCTCTCATATGTATTCGTGACCAGCGACACATTCAAAATCCGACTCTTTTCACTTTCAGAGACTTGCAACAATAACCCGTTCAAGCTGTCCCTGACCCTGCCTGACATTGCTGCAAGTAGAAATTTCCGGTTTTGTGTTTTCAATGTGACTTTGAACACAAATCCATATTTAAAATTCGAAATTTGTATATACTGCTCACTCAGATGAATTTATAATGTCGATGATTGTATAGTTGGATTTCAAGGGTAATAAATGATAAAATATTTTTTTAAATAATAAAATAAATAATAAACTAAATAAGAAACTAAATAAGAAACTAAATAAGAAAATAAATAATAAACTAAATAATAAACTAAATAAGAAAATTAATAAGAAAATTAATAAGCAAATTAATAAGAAAATTAATAATTGAATAATCAATCGGGTTTGCAACAGTCGGATGTCGGCTTCGCAGCATCGAAACTTTTAACTATCGCCACACAGTTATAATATCGAGCCCGATCTTATAATAATAATAATAATTGAATTATAAATAAATCGTAAATGTTACAAATAAATAATTGAATTATAAATAAATAGTAAATGTTGCAAATAAATAAAGAATTAATTTCTACAAATAATAACTTAATAAAATAAAATTTCACCTGTCAATCACGAACATGAATACTAAATGAAAATGAATCCTTACATTTCTTAATAATAACATTCGTTTGAATTGATTAACGTGCCTAGCTTTCGGTATATAAGTGTGTGCGTGAAGAAATGTAAAATGTCCTTTTGTCATGTACAAATTCCGATTTTCTACAGATTACACACTAATGGTTAACTGGTTAACAGCGAAATACATACACATGAGATGTTGGTACGCTCTGACTGTCCTTTTAAAATACCATTTTATAGGATTCACAGATGTATATAAGATATATGATATACGTATACGCAATTCCCAGGTATTTCCATTTCCCAGAAGAGGTTGGTAATTTAATGCACACGCACTAAAATAAAAACCTTACTTTTAGTATTACTTAATTTTAATATTGAAACCCTCTAACCTTAGATCTTAGACAGGTATGTTCTGTTTAACAAAATCTCCATATATTAATATTACAAAGACAGTAAATAAGGTATAAAACGTTTTTTACGGAACATATTGCTTTACCATTTATCATTCATTACATAACATACTATATATTATACTGATTAATCATGCGGACAAATCAGTCACGCAAGATTAGTGCTGTGACTGTGAATTTCAATCTGTCCAGCAGCAAGATTATTTAGTGGTATATAGCTATATATTTGTATTACATATCTGTTTTTGAGTATATAATTTAAGTTTCAGGAATGAATCCTGTTAAAATTCCGCTGTTGTTCCTGCTGTTGTTGTTGTAAGCAATTACGGACATGACATTTATTAATCAAGTGATATATGCAGCAATAAGTAATTTGACTAATTGTCTACCTCAAGCTCAATTATCACAGCGGCTCTCATGCTATTTTGAAGGTTTGCATTATAATTGTAATCTTACTTTTACATGTACAAAATTTACGTAGACAATACATGTGAATAGACATTTACCATGTGAACAAATTCTCAAATTCCTTGATTATTTGGAAATTCCACAGTTTTTGGCCCGTTCGGAGGACTAACTGTAAATACATGTGTATAGGGCTTTTGTGTAATGTAAAGGGGGAACTTTTGTGATGAGATGAAGCTCGGTGCTCCGAACTCTCCGAAAGTACAATTCTGTTTACAATTTAAACAAGAAGCGTAATGCACTGCCAGGCTCATTACTTAACCAGGGAAAAGGGATCGAGGATATATAGAAGGGAATCTTTTGTACTTGACGTGTCTTTTGTACACACGGAGCAGAAGAAGTTTTGCGTTTGCCTTCCCGTGTGTGCGGATTTTATCATCCATAGCATTTATCCCCGTGCATTATTAATCCCGTCTATTTTCCACTTGAACAGCATCCTTTTCGGAGTCTGTACCGCTGGGAACCACCAGAACTCCAGTTTAATACATATATTCCAACATAATTTCCTATCTCTCTCTCTCTCTCTCTGGCAAAATAGCGGACTCATATAAAGAAGATGGTCCTCATGCATAATTGCATATCTCTCCCGCTTTATTTCCCTCCTTTTAGGATTTTTAGCGTATAATAGCGCCCCGAGCAAACAAAGGACGCGGAGGTTACCGGTTACAGTAAATACGACTTTATCTCTCCGCTAAATTATACTTACACTATCGTCTACGGTTAATCATTTCCCCGCATGCTTTCCCCATATAACGCTTTCACTACATATGTAGATACAGATAACAAGAACAGGCATAATTCATCGCTCATCCCCAAAAACTTCACCTGCACCCAAAGTTTTGTGCAATGTGAAGATTACTCAAATTTAGGGAAATCTTCCGGCCATTCTGGATTTTGGAATGTGGACGATTCGAGTCAGAATTCCCGTACTAATCTCCAACAAACGCTGTGTGCAGAATTTAGTAAAATATATATAAATAATGATAAATAAATGATAATAAATAAATTAATTAATTAATTAATAATAATAAATAAGTAATAATAAATAATAACAAATAAATAAATAATAATAAATAAATAATAATAAATAATAAAAAAATAATAATAAATAATAAAAAAATAA
>JAQGAK010005260.1:0-10550 GCA_034696945.1 Lipothrix lubbocki | reverse complement strand
ATTTTGTATGAAATTTTGTATGAAATTTTGTATGAAATTTTGTATGAAATTTTGTATGAAATTTTGTATGAAATTTTGTATGAAATTTTTGTATTAATATTTGTGTTTGTTTAATTCTGTGTTATTTCCGTTTGAATGTTATTTCTATTTATGTGTTTGATCCGTGAGATTAAACATCTATTCATTGTGAAATTCGTTTCTCCATGAGCAACTGAATTTTTAATAAGAACCTGATTTCACAGATGTTTCCCTGTATAGAAAGAAACGAAGAGACATAAATACACACGGGAGGAGGCGTAATTCAAATAGGAAGCCATAATAATAATGAAACGAAATGATCGGCTTAGGAAAAGGGCGGAACTTTAGTCCCCAAGTGTTATACAAATTTCAAAATTAGTTTTCCTATCACGCTTCACTCAGAGGAAATCTGTCTATTATTAATTTCTCCCATCATCACAATGGACATACATTCCCATCCGAACTTCCCGCACCTGCTGTCCATAATTTCACAATGGAGGAGTTTTCCTTGTGTAAAGAAAAATATACTTTCCGAGAGAGGCTTTCGAAATGTTGGAAAAGAGCGACTGATGAAATTGTTCTTTGAAAATGATCATCCTCTATGAGGGAAACAAATGGAAACTTATGTATTTATGTATTTCTCATCTGCATTGACACCGCCGATTCCCCTTTATCATAATGAACTCGAAAAGGTGAATTATCATTTCTCATTTTATTGCCACCGGAGAAAATTAAAACTGAAGCTGAACAACTGCTGTTCCTATTGTTATTTTGAGTAGGAAGTTGTACGGATTCGATGGTTGCGCCTGAGTTTTTTTTTGTTGCAATTAAATTAGCCGGCTCGAAGGACCATTTTTATTTCCCGTTTTTTATGTCTCCCGTCTATTTCTCTGTATTTATTTATACAGGAACATCAGTTTTTATTTTCCGCCTTTAAATCCTTTCGTCTATCATATTTCCTATATTTATTCCTACAGCTCGAAGGACCAAAATTAATTGGATTGGCAAATCTATTTTTGCTAGCTATTGTGACTCGACGAGATAGAATAAATTACATTTCCCCCCTGACTTTCTCATATTTTTGTACTATTTCCACGAAATTTTTAGGTTTAATTTCCTAAAAAGTCATATGATCTTATATTTATTGAATCCGGTTCGAAGGACCAAAATTAAATAAAAATAATTACAATGATCTTCAAATCTTGTTCAAAGAGCCAAAAATAAATAACTAAAATATATTACAACGTTCAGTGCAATCCGGTTCGAAGGACCAAAATAAAAATCCCGTGAAATTCTACATTCTGTTAGTCCCAGCTTGAAATATTAATAATGAAAAATATTATAAAAAATACATATTTAAGTAAATCAACTGCAAGGAGTTGCATATATAGTAAACTAAAAGCAAACCACTGAAATCTGGCTCGAAGGACCAAAATGAATAACTATGGGGAAAAGAATTTAATTAAAATTCTAGCAAAGGCCAAAAAAATACGAGTACGCATGCAAGTTTTTAATTTAATGTCCAACTAAACATCGGAAAAATTCCAAAATCGGCCAAAATAATTAATTTGCCAGGAGGGGCTGCTTTGTCAACCAACAGCACTAAACTATCCTCGAAACTAATAAATTCCACGTAGAAACTTATATGTATAGCAACAAGAGGCGGGACGAGTGAAAAGTTTGTCCGTCGTCGACGGAACACAAAGGGAGGAGGATTGAGGGAGATTTAAATAAAAAGAGCTTGTGAATGGCGACAGGATGCGGAAGAAAGGACAACGAAGTTTACAAATACAATACAAGGAATATAATTCCAGCTGTCCTTTCAACAGTCCACATTCCACCAGGGACGCCTATTAAATTTTTCAGTTTTAATCATTCCAATGAATAAAGCCTTCTTTCTCAGTGGCAGGCAAATGCTTGTGGAGGAGGAATTTTAATGTCGAGGACAAGTCTAAAATTGTGCAAGAGGACAGGATTTATTAAAACAAACTAGCAGGGCTGAATGTCCCCTTGAGCACTCCGTTTGTCCCATAAATCAATTCTGATTGTCATTGCTCTTCTCCTATAAAGGAAGGATAAGTGCTCTCGTGGAAAGTTGTTTTGTATTTACAACTTTACTACTTGTGTATTTAGGGCCTCAAAATTATTTAAAGAGTCATTTCGATCCGGCTCGAAGGACCATTTTCATTTATTACCATGCAGTTATCAAGTTTTGGGGTTTCCTTTCAATGTTAAAAACAAGGCAAAATTTATTTTCTATAGTAATTTTTTTAAAATTACTGTTATACTTTGACTTAACTTAACTTTAATTTTGGACTTTTGTTTCTTGTAAATGCTTACACTCCCCCCTGCCGTAAAAAATTTGACCCCAAATCATTGCATATTAAAGTTTTAGTTAAAAAATATTTTACATTAAATTAATATAGAACACTATTTTAATTAAAATATTCAGCCTTGTTGTGCAATTCGATTATACGTAGCAAAACCGCCAATATTAGACAGTGTCAGCCATGTTGATAAACCATGCAGTGTCAACCTCTCACATAAATAACGGTTGTTCCCGCAGGGCCTGGCATATTTCTAATATTAATAAATGAAGTCTGAGCCATAAATAATTTTCTAATCAAACCCCTGGCGCTTTGTCCCGCCTATTACATATTTAATGTAAACGGATGATCCGGCTCGAAGGACCACAATTTTCCACTAATAGGACTTTATTGGGTTTTAAGCTCCTGCAAATTAGGAAGTTTCGAAACAAGATGGTGTTTCTATATTAAATTCATATTATGCTAGAACTTATCGTGTAGAAGTATATGTACGTCCTGTATTTCATATTATTATTTCATATAAAAACACTGCAGTCTTTAGAAAAACAATATACATTTCGGTTGAAATCCTGACTCTAACTTTGTTTCCTTAAAAGCAAATGTGACTCCAGGGTGGCGAAGAATTTCGAGGAATATAAAAGCAATATATTTTACATATAGAGACAACATATAGAGGAGAAGATATATAGATATATGGACTTATGGTAAATGAGAATAATAGGCAATGAATCTGAAATCGGCTTTGAACAAATTATTTACCGTGATGTCATTTAGCCCAGGGAAAATTGCAAAACCCTCTACTTTTGCGGGGGATGTAAAGCTTGATGAAGTAAAAAGGGAACTCATTGAGGCGTTGTAATGCCCCGAACGCTAATTGTTTTTACTAGAGGGAATCCCGCTGTAGTAAAAAATCCGGCTCGAAGGACCACCAAAAAGTGGAAGACTACATAAAGGTTAATCCCTCCTCGTGCTCAGAATCATTTGTAGCATTAATGTTTGCAGGAGATAAGGTATAGGGAGGATTAGAGAGCCGTTCCGCCCCGCTCGCCCGCAAATTCCCTTGCTCTCCACCAAGCAAAGGTTAATGACTAGGATGCGAAAAGATGGGGGTTTATTACGCAAGAATGACTTTTGCAATTTGTCCAACGTGAAACACACACACACACACACACTATTGCTCTGTACGGTCGAATATTTACATCGATACATATTGACTTTGCATTTGCACGTATGTGGGTATAGGTGTTACATATGTACGTACATACAAACTTACAAATACGGTGTGTGGACACCTTCGTCGTCGGAACAAATATACGGACACACGGCTCCCTGGGTCTTGATTGCTTCTGAGGTTTTTCAGGCCAGGAGGTTGCGAAATATACGGAAGCTATCTGTGAAATACTAATGTAGTGTTTAGTCCCTGGGGTCACGCAGATATCAAGTCTTAGAACAAATCCGCTTTCCAACATCAAACAACTTTTCATTTTAAAGCATTAATTTTTACTTGCAAATATTGAAACCAAAATTTCCGAATTGTTTAATTTTTTATTCTTACCTATCCCACCCCTCAAAAAAGAAATGACCACAAATTTTTTTTAAGTTTCTATTTTTAACAGGATTTTTTATTTCATAATTTGGTTAAATGGAGTATTAGGTTGACCATTGGGTAAATATTACAAAAACTAAAATTGTGGTTGAAAATAAACACCATTGGTTGAAAATAAAAATTGTGCCCCATGATTAGAATTATTTTTAATATTTGTTGGTATTTTTTTAAATATTTTTTAGGATTAATATTTTTATTATTTGTTGTTTTATATTTAACATAGTTTCAAATCAAATAATTTAGTCAAATACTCGGTCCGAAATATTTGCTAAACCCCTGACACTCTATAGTATGTTGAACTAAATAAAATACGAGGATTTATTTGTGGGAAAAAAGGTTTGCGTGCAAAGTTGATAGCGGATTGGAAGTGATGGTTGCCTTGGACCCTGGAAACTATACGTATGTACGTAGTACGGACTGGAGGTCCGTTATAGGACTCACCAATGCGTGTCTACTCTGGCGTTTCAATTACTTCTGCCGGGAAATTTACCCACAAGGACTCATTTGGTTCGGCGTAAAAGTTGTTAAAAGCAAATCTCTGCTTGAGTGCTCCTCAATGTAAAGTCAAGCTACTTACGGACGGCCTTATAATATAGAAGCACTCAGTCAGGCCTTGTGCTAATGTTCAGGAGAGAAAAGGATGTTTTAGCCATTAAATGAGCTACTCATTTAGTAGTAGACTTCACGTTAAAAACATTTACAATGTGTTCTTCCATGGGTTTCTCTTCCGCCGTTCTTTACTTTTAAAGCCACATTGAGCCGCATTGACAAAAGTCAGACAGACACACACACACATACACACACGTACACGTACACATGCAGATGTGAAGATGTGCATGGTACGTGCATTACATGCATATATACATAGTATATACCGACACGGTGTGTATACATACCGACAATAGACTATAGGATCACAATTTAATTTTCACTTTACAAATTCCGCCAACATCGAAGAACCTCAAAGCCCCCGAGAGATGTTGATTGACTCAAAGGGCTTTTCTCTTTGGGTTAAATCGTAAATGTTTAAAACCACGAAGCTTTATTGGCAGCCCAAGGATACACTAGTTCACGATTATAATCCAACGTTCAGGCCTCATTAGTTCCTGAGGAAATTACTATAAGGGGACTTGGGCAAGGGCTATTGACTTTTGACGCGTCAGAGTGCTTACATGTACATATGTTGTTTTGCATTTGCTCCTTTAATGCAATAAGTTTTTGTAGTTCCTGTGGCGCTAATTAAACACGCGATGATCCGGCTCGAAGGACCAAAATTCAATTTTCGGCCAGGTTGTTTCATATGATGTTAAGTGAAAGTTTGGATCTAATTTCCCTTAAATTGGATGTAAATTCATGCGCCGGACAAAGTGAAAATTGAATTTAAAGCCACTCTTCAAATCATTTGCGAATTTACGCTGCAAATTCAAGTTAATGTTTACCATAAGGTGTTAATGCACAGGCAGTTTATTCAACTATATAAGGTCCCAGCATAAGTTCTTATGCAAATTTAAGCGGTAAGATTAAATGTGGATTTAGGTTTTAAATTCCAAATTGCATCCTACATATTGAAGCTATTTCTGGGGTAAACAAATTAAAATTATATTGAATAATAAATTCCTGTTTAAAAATTTATGCAAAATTTTGTATTACATTTTGCATAAATTTTTTATGATGAAATTTTTTAACATTAAATTTAATGAAAAATTTATAACAAATTTAATCAAACGTTTACCACTATATTTAGTGCAAAATTTAACACTGAATTTAATGCAAAATTTAAAACTCTCTTATTTGCAAAACATTTCCACTAAATGTAATATCAATTTAAATTGATAAATTAAATGAATTTACTGGCTTAATTAGTTAAAATACAATTATTTTAAATATTTTGGTAAATTTTACATGTAAATTTAGGGGTAAGGCAATTGGCAAATTGAATAGTAAATCTTCAATTTTACTGAACGCCCCCTCTCCCAACCGAATATGTACAAACATTGCGTCTATATAGGAGAAAGTTTGTGTTTGTGTGTACGCTTAAGTGTAAATACATTTGGCGCTCATGGAAAAACAATTTATGTATTTGTCTGGTCGTATAACATTGTAATATATAAACGTGTGTTTGAACACTTTTGCAGGCACAATGACTTGCCCTGGAACATTCGCAAGTTCGTTCATAATCAAATCCAAGACTTTAACTTCTCGGAGGATCTGAGGAAAGTTGAGCCCTGGTCGAGGAGTACGTGGTCGCACACGGATTTATTAAGACTCCAGCAGGGGATGGTGGGGTGCCAGGTGCGGGCTTTATTCTCCAGTTTTCTTTCTTCTCTCTCTATAGAAACGGAGTTCATGGCGTTTATGCATGTAGTGTACATATATGTACGTGAATGGCTGTCAGAGATTTCCTCTTGGATTACGTTTCTTATTTAATTAGAATTCCTTGTTTAGTAATTAGAATCTATTGGTTTTGGTTTGTTGTCGTATATATTTTCTATTTTGTGAATTTTTATTTTCTACTCTTCCGTTTTAGTTCATAATTTTATTTTGTAATATTTTTTTTAGATCATAAAAGAATTCTTGCAAACAATTTTTTAAAATTTAAATTTATTTTCTAAATTTACAGCTCTGGTCAGCCTACGTTCCCTGCAACGCTCAACATTTGGATGCCGTTCAGTTGACATTGGAACAAATTGACGTGGTGCGCCGACTGACTGACAAATATTCTAATGTTCTGGAGTGGGTGACGGATGCACGAGGTAACTTCTTTTAAATCATCCGCCATTATTGCTTTAAAATAGAATCTAAAATGTTTTTTTGTAAAATTCAGGTAAAAATTTGGGAATATGTAAAATATTAACTATGAGTAAATTGTAATGCGTAGAATAAATGTGCCAAAAAATACAAGTTTTGAGATAAATTTGTCTGCTAAAAGAAAATTCCAACACAAATTTGCCAATACTTAACAACTTTCAGTATATAGATTTGCCAGTCAAACACAAATTCTTGTTGCAATTTGTAAATAAAATACACAAATTGGCTTAAAAAATACAAATTTTAGTATAAATTGATTCTTAAAATACAAACGTCAATATAGATTAAATAATAAAATTCGAATGTCAATATAAATTTTGGATTAAAATGTAAATTTCCGTACAATTTGGCAAACAAATACAAACTTTAGTACAATAACAAAATGATAATTGCACTAAATTTGTCATTAAAATACAAAATTTGTAAAAAATTTGCAAATAAATACAAAATTGAAATTAAATTGCATAATAATAAAATGCAAATTTTAGCAAAAATTCGCCAATATATCAGAAATTTCAAAATAATTGTACCAATAAAACGCAAATTTAGAGCACAAGTTGCCAATAAAATGAAAATTTAAGGAAAAAAACAAGGGAGGGAAATAAAATATTGAAGAGAAAAATAAAGTAATAAATAAACCACGGCGCTGTCATAAATTGCAAGTAAAGTTTCCCCGTTGTTAAACACAAGTTTTGGGCTTGCAGGCCCACCAAAATTTGAGACCCAAAGCCCTCGCTTATTATCCGGTCCTGCTGAGCGCGAAACGTGAGACAACTTTGGCAAATAATGAGCCCTGTGTCCTATCCGCTGTAATGACGACGGGAACTCCATAGGCTCCAATTTTAGGCCTGGCAATTTGTATACGAGAAAATCATTGAAACTTTCTCTCTCTATAGCGAGTGAGCGAGAGAGAGAAAGAGAGAGAGAGAGAGAGAGACCGAGAGGGGTTCTCCCCTCTCGAAATGAAAGTTGACCCAAAAGGTTTTAGCCCATGGGAATGGGAAAAGTTGTCAAGCTCCAGTCAGTTGAATAATAATAAGCGTCCTTGTTTAAGTATCTTCGCTGGTCCGTCGATAACTTTTCCTCCCTCTAAGCCGATGTGTTTTCTCTCCGCTGGAAACGCTTTTCTCCATAAGAAAATATGTGTCTTCCCATAAGAAACCCCACATTTTCCTTCACAATCTATAAATTTTACATTGAAACGCTTGCGTTTTTCCCATATACAAAACCATATATGTATTCCTATAGAAAAAATGTTGGCATTGTCTATAATAGAAAGAGTGGATTTTTCTGCATTAAATTCAGTATTTTTCATAAGAAACGGACCCTTTTTATAAGAAATAATAATGCATTCCCTATATACTCATATAAGTACATATACACATTGTTCATAAGGAACTTCATTACGGAACCTTTCTCTAACATTTGGTCCTTTGAGCTGGATCCTCGTCTAACGCATAGCGCATCACTTTAAATAGCAAAAGCGGAGAGAGCATGATATGGCAAAGGGGAAATTCTCAACTTTCACCAGGAAATAAATCGACCGCAAGGATGAATTCCCGGTGGGAACCACTGGATCAGGCGAAAACCGGGAGGTTTCCCCAGGAAGTGATCCACTCCTGGAATTTCCCGATCCTTTTTTTCTTAATGCTTCCTTTATGTAAATGCCGGGATTCTGTCGAAAGAGACAACTTATTTTGGGGTCGTTTCTTTTCTTAACAACGGGGGAGTGTGGGGACTTTAAAATAAATAATAATACTTAATATACTTTTGATCACAATTATTATTTTGAGTGTTTTTTTGTGAAGTTTTTGTAATCTCATTTTTAATTCCCTAAATATTTTTTTTAATCTTGGGGCCAAATATTTTCAAAGTGGGGAGGTGTTAGAGCCTAAATCAAAAATTCATGCTGAATTAAGCATATTTTTTGAAAAACTTTATTCAAAATAAACTTTTTAATGGGCAAGTTTTCAAACATGGATTAAATAAATTTAATATATAAAATATCACAAATGTGAACTCAAATTTGGAGTTAAGAGAAACAACCCGAAGCGGAGGGTTAAAATTGCAAAAGAGTGGACGAATTCGAAGGAGAATGTTGGCGGCGAGAAAAAGTCTGAAAAATGTTATCCCAAGAGGAAATTATATAGCGTGAAGAAAACATAGAAAGATGAAAATAAAAAAGAATCGTCATCATTGATTTGCGATCATCGGAGGAAAAGTCCCGGCAGCCGGCATGTCATAATATACGAAAGATATAAGTATACATAAGAAATAGGAAGAAAAAAGCAGCAAATAAAAAATCCAATGGCTCCGATATTTCTTCTCCAGCCCACTGAATTTAATACTTTCTCCACTTTCACTTTCAAACATTGCAGCTTTTCCCGCAAAAGAAAATCCAGCTTTCTGTACGCCAGAGGAAGGATTTTCTATTGGGAAATTCATACTTTTTATAAAGGCTGTATGAACGAAACTTGGGTAATGCTGTGTGATTCTCATGCAGATTTATTATTAGGGGCGATCATTCATTGTGTGGGAATTACTACATTTATTTTACGTTTTTTCTGCTTTTATGTATTCATTCTGTAAGAATTGTGGACCAATTTTTGCTTCCATTTCTGTAATAATACCTGGAAAAGTTTGTTTATTAATTTTTGTACTAATATTTGCATACATTTTTGCATTTAATTTTGTATTAATTTTTGCAATAATTTTTGTACTATTTTTTGTATTTATTTTTGCATCTATTTTTGTACCATTTTTTGTATTTAGTTTTGCATTTATTTTATATTAATTTTTGTATTAATTTTTGCAATAATTTTTGTATTAATTTTTGTATTACTTTTCGTATTAATTTTTGTATTAATTTTTGTACTTATTTTTGTACGTATTTTTGCATTTGTTTTTGTATTCATATTGAATTCCTAGTAAATATGTTTTTACCTTTAAAACGTTCATAAATGCCTAATAAATCATGAATATTCCCGGAACAAAATATCTGATTGACCCTTGATCTAGAATAGCAAAGGGAATTTCCCCGTAAGAAAAATGTAAATTCAGTCCTTCAGTCCCTCTTTCCTGACGACCGTCAACTTTCCTTTGGATTTTGTCCTTCACATTTTTGTGATTTTTATGCGGAGAAGCACTTACTTTCATTTTTCTATAGGACTCTTCTGTACAAATGTATATTACATGTATCTCCGTGTATGCATATTAAGGTTTTGTATGTACTCCTTATTATATTATAGACGCATACAAGTATGAGCATTTAAATAAAGTGCGGAAAGTGGCTTGGCTGGATTTGAAAGGGGAAATGCACAAGGGGATTTGGTCTGTCATGTATTTTTCCCTTGGAAATCTCCATCAAATCCTTTTCCTCCTGCCAGGCTTCACTTTAAGGAGTCAATGCTCTTTTTTCATTATTTTCGGAATATTTTCCCCAAACTTAAATCCCGCGATTTTTTATGGATTGGGGATTCTCCCTGGGTTGCGAAGTGCATGGTTGGGGGCTAAACGCCTACTCACCATTGACCTTGAAATTATTCACTGGAATTAGGTGTTTAACTAAATTTCCTTTGTAAATTGCTACCATCTTTCAGGCTAATATCCAATTTAAAAAATTGCTTAAATACAAAATAAAGCTGCCACGGATAAAATAAATTCAAAAATATATGCAAAAATATATACAAAAATAAATACAACAATAAATACAACAATAAATACAACAATAAATACAAAAATAAATACAAAAATAAATACAAAAATAAATACAAAAATAAATACAAAAATAA
>JAQGAK010005259.1:0-10552 GCA_034696945.1 Lipothrix lubbocki | reverse complement strand
TAATTTTTGTATTAATTTTTGTATTAATTTTTGTATTAATTTTTGTGTTAATTTTTGTATTAATTTTTGTATTAATTATTGTATTAATTTTTGTAATAATTTTTGAATTAATTATTGAATTAATTATTTTTATTATGATTATTTCTGGAATTTGAGAACGCCTTAATTGTTTTTCCGTATTTTTTATATTTGCAGTTGGCACGAAATGGGGATGTACGACGTCCCTGCCATGGTAGACTACATTTTGAAAACGACGGAGCAGGAGGACTTATTTTACGTTGCGCATTCCATGGGAACAACGGCTTTTTTCGTGTGCATGTCGCTGAGGACGGAATACAATGAAAAAATCAAGGCACTATATGCCCTCGCTCCAGTCGCCTTCTTCAACAATATTCGGAATAATACCAAGCTGCTCACTCCATTCGTAGTAACAGATAAAGTATATCAAAAAAAAATTAGCGCACTTCAATTATTCCTTAAACATCCGAAATTGCTTTAAATGTTTATTTTATTAACTCTCAAAATTAATTTAATTAAAGTCAAAATTAAAAATTTAATCAAAATTATACATACAACAACAATGCATTCCAGCTAGCTTTAGATGCCGTCGGCCATGGAGAACTCCTCCCAAATAATGTTTTAGATGCCTTGAGAATATTCAGTGCTACCATGTGCCTCCCAGCCTCCACAACTTCCGGACTCTGTGAACAGTTTCTCAGGCATATCACAGGATTCAATCCTGATGCACTGAATAAGGTAATAATAAGCTATTATTACAGGTTTTTGTTTATTTTCATTGGTTTTCTGCGGAATGTTAGATTTTTTGAATCTGTAGCTTTTAATCGAATTATTTAAATTTCCTTAATTTTTTTGTTCAATTTAAACAGACTTGGGTTCCCGTTCTATTCAGAAATTACCCAGACAGCTCGTCCGCAAGGACACTCCTCCATTTTCTACAATTAGTCAAGTCGGGTAGATTTTGTCAATATGATTATGGCGTGTTGGAGAATTTTCGAGCTTATTCCCGCTTAAAACCACCTTCGTACAATCTTTCAAAAGTTGTGGCTCCTGTTGCTATTTACTGGTCCAGCAATGATTGGCTAGCTTCTCCACGGGTAAGGGATAATTTATAATTTCGTCTCTCTTTTTTAATTCAAGAGTTGTGAAATTCAAAAGCTGTAAAATTCAAAAGTTGATGAATTCAAATTTTTACAATTTGGCATACCAATGTATTTTTTGCATTGTTGAAATTATTATTAATATTTTCTTTATTGATTGCCGGTTACGATGATGGCTTTATTTGCTAGTTCTGAAAATAAAAAGGACGGAAATTAATTTGTCATTTTATTAATTTAAAGGATGTTCAAGCTCTCGCGCAAGGTCTGCCGAACGTTTTCGTTAATCATCGCGTGGAGAGCGCAACTTTTAGTCATTTGGACTTTTTGGCTGCGGTGGACTCGGACGTATTGCTGTATAATAAAATTATAAAATCCATGGGAAAGGTGCTTGAAGCGGCTGAGGAAATTTAATTCAAAATAAATTGGTTTCTTTAAAATTATAAAAATAGCCATTTATTTTACCAAGAGACGTGTGATTTCCGCTGTCAAAGAAATGTTTACACTTACTCACTCCAGGGATAAATTGTAGTAGAATACATTTTTAGCAATAAACGCATTAATTTCATTAATTTTTTAAATTAATTATAAAATTTATTTAACGGCTTTTTATTTTTCCTCAAGATCCTTTCTTTTTCACATTTTTAAATATTGGCGCCAAAAAAACTTAACATGACCCTAAACTAAGCAACAGTCTAAGTATTCATCCCCATATCTGAAAAAATTCTTATCCGAATATCTCCAGAAGGGAAAGTCGGATTTTCGATACCAAAGGCTTAAAAATTCAACCGGGTACTTGACCTCATTTACATAAATTTACATGAGCTGCGTAAAGTCGAAACTCGACTTAAGTTTAATGCACATAATTTCCGTAGCTTTTCACGGACTTTCAGGCATGAATACGCACGAATAATAAATAATGTGCTGTTTTCAACATTTTTACATTATTCATAATTTAATTTCTACTCTTAACCGTCATTGAAACATCAGCAACAGGAATAATCATTCCAACTAAAGGGCTATTGCAAAATGAAGACATTTTATTAGAAGAAAGTGAAGAATTAATTATAAGGAATTTATTTATTTGCAAAGTTCAATCCCTTGGAAATTGATGCTGTTCAAGATGGGTTTGGTCACTTCCCGGCCGTATCTAATCTGGAATCGAAACGTAAATATTTCTCCTTTCTTCAACACGACATTTCCATATTCTGCCCGAGGGGTGAATTGGGCCCAGCGCTGTTTCCCGTCCTCTCGAACAAACAATTCCCAGGTCTGCGGAATCAAAAAAGCATAATTATTTTGAATAGGAATCGAAAATACACATTATTTATTTTATTTACTAATGATTTTTTTAAAAATTTACTAATAATTTTTTTAAATTCCATAATAAGTTTTTTAATTTGAAAATAATGTTTTTAATCCATTATAATTTTTTTTTAATATTATTTTTTTAAAATTTATTAATACTTTAATTATTTTGTTACAGCATGATTTTATTTCTTTTTCATTTTATTCAACATTTTTTAAAAGTGTTCTATAATTATCTATTTGAAAATATAAACTAATAAATTTCGCTCTTACCCCAAGAAATGTAAACTCCTGGTCATAGGTCAGGGTCATAATCCATCCTTGGTCGGAAGTGTCCACTGGAACAATAATCTCGACCTCTCCGACCCAATTCAAAAGTCCGGAGTTGACTTCTTTGACAGCACTGGAGCAATCAAATGCTTGGACGGCGTTCAAGGAAAGAATTCCAAGGAGCAAAATAGTTACAATTTTGATTAGTTTTTCCATTTTTAGGACGGGAGGATTTTTAGTGCTACTACTAATAATGAATTATTTCTTGATGATCAATTATTAAAAATGTAATAATTTCCCATCAAGTTCAAACTCCGTTGAAATGTTGTCAAGGTCTAAATCTCGTAAACTCTCAATTTAAGGTGTAATTATTTCGAGTACTTTTAGTAACTGGAGAGCAAAAGTTGAGGGAATCAATGGGAGAGATAAGATTATAAATAAATTGTCAATCATAGCTTAACATTGTTCAGAGAGTGAAGATTACATAAGAATACATATAGGATACCATGTATATAATATATCGTCAAATAATCGTAGTAATAAAATAAATACAATATATTCATATATTGATTAACTATAAGAAAATAAAATAATGTAATTTACTACAATCTAATCACAATAACCAATTAAATTGACCAATTCATTTTAACTATTATAATTTTATAGACAAACATTCATCACTATACAGCAGGGTCATGAAGGGAAATTAATTAAAAATTATATTAGAAAATATAATATTCGATTACTAGGTATGTTAGTTCGGCATAGTACTTATTATAATACTATATACATACTAACTGTACATAAACGTTAATTTCTAATATGTTTAATAAAAATCGGTAATAATTTTTGAATTTGCAATTAATTCGAATATGATTTTATCAAATAATTTAAATTAATTAATATAATTTTGTTTATCTTTCTTGCTCTATGGACCCGGATGCCTTCAAAGAATAATTTAGCTGGATGTTGGATTTTAAATTACATTATATTGCAGGTTCCGAGTGAAATCCGTACGAGCTTTCATTATTTGCGGCTTTTCTGCAATTGGAACAAACAAATCAGTGAATGAGTATTAATTCCATATAACTATACTTTGAAAAAATAATACATAGATTCAAAAACAAATAATGTAATGAAAAAATACAGTATACAAAACGGAAAAAAGCAATAAAAATATTAATACACAAAATAAATACAAAAATAAATGCAAAGATAAATACAAAATTTATACAAACATTTATACAGAAAGGAATACAAAAAGTAATACAAATATTAATACAAAAAATAATGCAAAAATAAATACAAAAAGGAATACAAAAAACAATGCAAAAATAAACACAAAAAGAAATACAAAAATAAATAGGAAATCAAAAATGCGTACAAAATAAATACAAATTAAAAAAATGTACTGACAATTAAATAAATTCAAAATTGATCCGAAATTAAGAAAATAAAATATTTTCAAAATCCTGATTTTTACATTTTTTTGACGATCTCGCCTTCTTTGAACTCGAGGCTTTTATTTTTTGCGCCGGTTCCCAAATCTTACTGACGCCCTCCTCATCATAAGTAAACCACCGATTGGACTTATGGAATTTAGAGGCTGACTGCACTAATGAGACTTGATCGGAGAATAGGCAAAAGGGGGATAGTTTATCCTCCTGGACTTTTAACATGCGAGCACAATTCCCGGCCAGGGAGCATGCGAGAATCCCCAGCGACCCTTTATTATCAATTCGGTAAGATCCCTGAAGATGAAGAGCTTCCTCCCTAGCCCTCTTAATATTCCCGGCAACAGTTTTGCGATCGAATTTCGCTACTAAATCCCCCGTTTCGATGGAAAAAGTCTGGATTTCATTCGTGTGAGTTAAGCAAGCGACGGCGGTGTAGTCATCTTCAGAAGAAGAATCCAAAAAATTCCCCCAACAAACCGCATCCACACTGGATTCGGAATTGAAGCTAAATAATAAAGCATCGTCCTCATTATTCTCCCGGATGTCGAAAACATTGAGGAGGCCGTCCGTTGACCCCGTCGCTAATTTATTTGCGTTGACCGGACTGAAATTGATGGTCGTAATGTCATCGGAATGGGATTCCCAATAAGCGCCCAGGAGTTTTGTGGATCGACTGTCCCAAAATAAAACGTAACTGTCGTCCCCCGCCAATTCCGTCCCCCCACAAATCACTTGGTCGTTCAGGTTGACGTCAAAACTGAGGATCGCTTGTGTAGCGCAAACAAATCCTCCTTCGCTTTTTATTACAAATTTTTGAACCGGCTTGTAAGTCGTGGAAAGGCGTTGATCCCATTGGAAGATACTGCCCTCCTTCGAACTGCTCGTGTAGAAAATTGACGGATTCACGCTGCTACATCTCAAACCGGATAATCCATGGTGACGACAATTCAAGTTGGATTTCTTGCTCGTCGGGAGGTCAATTTCCGTCAGATTTTGGGGGTCAATTACTTTGACTTGGTCATTTGAGTATCCGCAAACAAGTCGCTCGTCGTCCAGGGTCACTTCGGAGAATAATACGGATTTCGCATGATGCTGTCCGTGTTGTTTGTGCTTGTTGTCGGTTCCGTCGTCATTAGATGAAATTACAGCGTGGAGGACTTCCGAAAATTCATTTTCAATCTCTTCAATCGTCCCAACATCGTTGTCTTCAATAACGAATTTCCGCTTATTGTTGTCCCGCCGTTCCCTTTCTTTGTCATCCATCGTTGTTGTCGTTGTTGCAAAATTAAAATTTAATTTGCGGAGTTTGGCCTCCAGGGAGTCAGCCACTGAAATTAATTAAATGAAAATTAATTTAATTAATAGTTATTAAATTTAAAATATTTAAATTAAAACTAATTCTCAAAAATAAACTCAAGAATTAATACAAAAATTAGTGCAAAAATTAATACAAAAATTAATACAAAAATTAATACTAAAATTAATACTAAAATTAATACTAAAATCAATACAAAAATGATTACAAAAATTAATACAAAAATTAATACAAAAATTAATACAAAAATTAGTACAAAAATCAATACAAAAATTAATACAAAAATTAATACAAAAATTAATACAAAAATTAGTACAAAAATTAATACAAAAATTAGTACAAAATTTAATACAAAAATTCATACAAAAATTGATTAACTTCTTACATAGCCCCGTAGACATCCCGACATTCTCTCACAGCAAAATCCAGCGGGAACTGCTTGCCGAAAGGCTGTCCATCGAGATCAGAATCTTGATAAAACCCGAATTCATTGCAAGTCTGATAAGTCCATTGACGTCCTCCGTCCGCCGCACTGCTATTCCAATCCGTCTGCTGCATATTCTTCACTTGCTTGCTGTACCGGTAATCCGTACAATTCTGGTCCGTGGCATTTAACAACAGAGAATTCACTTCCGCGTATTTCTCTAATGGACTCTTGTCCGAGTCAGCACTGTTCGTCATGATGTTGCAGAGGGTCCCGATCGAGATATTTGCAGTTTTGGAACCCTCGAACGCCCGGTTGTCCTCGTTATACTGAACAATGTCCATGAAGTTCCCTGCGAGGGCTTCGAAAAGATTTGAGACGTCTTTGCGGTTCCCGCCGTTCAATGGGTCACACAATCTAAAATATCATGTAGAATTACAATTTTATTTTATTCAAACTAACAAAAGTCAGCACATATGATAATCATTATAGGCTAAACTTTTTATAAGAATCCGTTTAGAAACTAAAACCCAATGTATCAGTTATTCTGTCAACTGACCTAAACTTCGTAGTAAGAATTTGCCAACCCGTCCGACGTTTCAAAAGTCCTTCGATGGATTCCACAGCCTTGGAAATCTGATCATTACACTCGGAATTTGTTCGGTTGATAGCGGCCTGAACGACGCCTAAATATTCTGTTAAATTCATAAAAAATATATATTTTTCATTTTAAATCCAAAACATTTCAAACTTTCCATCAGTTTTTTTCAATTTTGACCTTATTTTAGTTGAAATTTGTATTTGAGTTAAAATTTGTCTTAAAGGCTTGAATTAGAAAAAACAAATTCTCCATCTAATAATTAAAAATAAATGTTAAAATTGATTTTATTTTATAATTCGACCCATCGGGCAACCAAAAAACCTTTAAAATCTAGCTGAGCTTGGAGTGGAGCGGAGCTGGAAACTGCAATATCAACCAAATGCGGGTACTTGAGCCTGAACCAGGCGGCCAAACTTCCAGGGTAGGAACCTCCGAATGCGACCCATTTGTTTGTCTAGAACGATCAACATAATAATTTAAAATGATAAAATTTTAAAATAACTTAACCAAAAATATTTTTGAAATTAATTATTTGATTTGATGATGCACATAATTTCAAACAATGAATAACAGAATTTTTAAATAATAATTTTTATAAAAATCTCACCGGAAATCTATCTTTCTTCATCGATTCCGTGAAAAATGCTAGATCCGCAAGAGCTTGCTCGCTGGTCAGGTAAGCCATGTTACGAACTGAAAGGTCTCTGAAGAAGTGAGAAAAAAAATTAATAAAAAACTTCGATCTTCAGGAAAATAATATAAAATTAGGAATTCAATAATAATTATTATTAAAATCCTCTGATGACATACTTTGTAGGATGACTTTTCCCATAATATCGATGTTCCAGCTGGATACAATAGGCTCCGAGGGTCTTTGCGTAATCAATCCATGCCCCGTGGGTCATCCAAATTGGATTTGCTTCTCCTTCGCCACCGATCTGCAGAAATACTGGACCTCCGGGTTTGTAGAAAGTGTCGTTGATGAAGTATCGCTGAAAAACAATTTAAAGTCAAGCAAAAATAATTATTAACAAATTAGATTCCAATTTCCAATGCTGATTTCACTGTTTAAAAATTAAAAACAAATATTAACAACATCAAATTACATAGAATCCAAAACATTAAAAATTTTTGTATATAAATGCTCGATCAACATTGAGGTAGGTCAGAGGTCATCATAAAAGGAATAATTATAATAAATAATAACATTTTATAATTAAAATTGAATAATATAATAAATTAATAATAATAATAATATAATAAATTAATAATAATAATAATATACTTTTTAATTTCAATTTTGAATGTGTATTTAACAGAATTGACTTATTGTCACTCACCTGCTTCCATTGCCGCCCATCCGCCGGGTTAAAATGATCCAAAGTTTGGTTAAACCATAAATCCGGCACGTCCAGGTCCTTGTACAACACCGGTGAATTCAGGATTCTTTCCCGGTTCGACAGGAAGTGTCGGCCATTCTTGAAGTACTCCGCTCGGCAATCAATTATTGCTGTGAATATAATTGTTGCCATGGCAACCGCAACAATATTAGCCGGCGTTCCCATGTTTGGCCAATAATGCTTTGGGTTGTTTTGTTGTTGCTGTTGTTTTGTTGGGTTCCTGGAAATAATTTAAAATAAAAATTGTAATATTACAGATTACACCAATACAAACTATAATTAGGATTTTAAAATAATATATATAAAAATACATAATATAATATATAAGTAAATAAATAAAATAATATATAAATAAACAAATAAAATAATATTTTAATAAATAAAATAATATATAAGTAAATAAATAAAATAATATATAAATAAATAAAATAATTAATTAACGAAATAACGTATGTCCATAACGTAAATAAATTCAAAATTCACAAAAACCGAATATAATTTAGAAATTAATAAAGAGCACATTTCATAAAAGAATAATTTATTGTTTACCCCAAAAATTATGGGAAATTCCTTTCGTAATTAATTTCGTGCGCAATAACTTGATTAATTACAAAAATTAAGAAAAATGCTATTTGGAAATGAGGAAATGTTTTTAAGGAAACATGTCAAGTGTGAATAATTATTGAAATAAAGGAATAAAATGTCAACCAAAAGTTTTGAGTAATAATTTAATTTTAATATTTCCTCTTTAAACTTTATTATTTGCCGAAGCTTTTATTCTCATCAATTCGACTGTCAGCCAAACAAACTCTGTCAGCTGGGAAAGCTTGAGGAGGACTAACGACATGACATGAAACATTGAAAGTTAAAAGTTGTATTTTTCTTGTTGTTGTTGGTGTTGGAGAATCTGACGATCAGAGAGAACGTCGACGACAGCCGCAGACGACAAAAATAGACGAGGAATAATAATAATAATATTCAAGAACGACGGAACCAGCAACGTTGCCATCTTATTTTATTTAATCAATATACCTATATATACCCTTTTGTTAAAGTTTTAATGGTAATGTTAAGTATGAGTTATAAAAAGGAATAGAAGGAAAAATGAATGATAAAAGACTATATATTGCTATATATTATAAATAAAAATATAAACATTAAATTTAACATATTATTTCATTAGCTGGATATGGATTTTCTTATCATGAATTTCTATATTTTCATTACTGTCTTACTTCTGCGTGCTGTCACGATATTTTACGATGAATATCAATTACTATGTAATATCATAAGCATAATGTTGACCTTTACAAAGGTTAATTTCCAGTTATCTTCAGAAATGTCGTCGATCCTGGAATTATTTGCGTTGTCTTATGGCTCTGCTACAATTTCAATAATAATGTTAGAGATAATAAGTATAAGGCTGGGAATCCGCGAAAAAGAGAACAAAATGAAGAAACTTTGAGAGTATTCCCAGCTATGATCCGGGTAAACTATTTTACAGGACACACTTGTTGAAAGTTGAACATTACCACAAAACCGAAGAATAATTTTGGAAATCTTGAAAATGTGACAAATCGTGAATTATTACAAGATATAACGCCAAAAACTGCGAAATTACAAAATAATGCAAAATAATAGAATGTTAGATAAATAAATAAAAAAAAAAGAAAATGGTAGGAAAATCAAATAAAATTATGAGAAAATGGTAGGAAAATCAAAGAAAATTATAAGAAAATAGTAGGAAAATCAAAGAAAATTTTAGGAAAATCAGAAAATTGTATGAGAAAATGGTAGGGAAATCTAAGATAATTATCCGGAAATCAAAGAAAATGCGTACATATGAACAAATTAGTCAAATTCCAATAATGTATTTTTTTCATAAATCCTCTTTATTAACTCTCTCCTTGTATTTACATATTAGCTGTATGTACATGTATAATACTTAAATATATAAATTTATTCTCATTGTAATGGTAAATTACTCCTAATATATATAGATTTCTAGACTATTACTTTTAATTATTATTATTATTATTACAATAAGTGTTTACTTATTTTTTTATACTTAATTTATTATTATTAGTGGTATGTTATTAATTATTAGGATTTTGCACAATTTACAAATTATTCACCATTACGCATATATATACACAAATATGATTTATTTAATTGTAATAAAAATTACATATACTTTACATACATTTAAGTGCATAAATATATGAATATAAGTTTCAAAGGAAATTAATTTTTATTTATAAATATTATTATACAATATAATTATTTATATAAATGGACTATAAAAAATGCACGCACAATCATTTACCATACACTGTTTTCCCATTTAAGTATTATGGTTTTTTTTACAAATTAATTAAAATTATTCCCCCCTTCTGCCACTTTTTAGTATATTATTAATTATTTTACATTTATTAATTATTCTAAATAATTTACTATTTATTTAATTAATTACTCTTCAATTTTCAAGTCTTGTACCGTTTTTATTTTGCTTTGCTGACTAAAATAATTATATCCTCAAGATTTTTATATATTTTTGCAAAGTTTAAAATTTATAATAATAATTTATTTATTATTAATATAATTACTTTGCTCCGTGGAATTAATTTCTGAAAAATAATCCAGTCTCAAAAAAGAAGTAATT
>JAQGAK010005258.1:0-10552 GCA_034696945.1 Lipothrix lubbocki | reverse complement strand
TACTCCCCTACCCCACTCCCGGAATCACGGAATCACGGAATCACGGAATCACGGTCGTCACAACGAAATTATTAATATTATGATATTCAAGGCCAATTGCGCGAATATTATCACAACAATTATCCATTAACGCCAATCAAGAAGAAATCAATTTTACAGATGGATGGAGAAGAATTAATGAAGAAATTTATTGAACTGTTCCCGGACATTTTATTTCCGGTAGTTTTCACTGTATTTCCCATTAATCATATATTGTCGCACAACTTCGAGCAATTTGATGATGTAGCGGTGGATGAAAAATTCTCTGATTGTGAGTTAGTAAGGACTATGTATGTATGTGCAATAAGTTGTTGAAACTAAATTGCAAAAAAAATATAATCACTAATCTCATGCTGATATGAAAGTAATTTCCATCGATAACTAAATGAAATGCGTTGTACATACATTTTTGATAATTTTATAGAATTTTTTTTTCGCTGCTCGAGGTGCAAATATAACTATCTGTCAGGGTTGCATTTATGCCACAAAGTTTTCATTTTTGCCATGTCAGGCTGGCATAAATGACATTAATGGCATTTGACGTAATGGCAAAAATGGCACAAATTATTTTTGCAAAATCGTGCAATTTATCGTGTCAATATATTTTTTGTGACTATCAAAATAATTGTTTTTCAAATTTTTTTAAAACTTGACGCTATTTCACCTCTAACAATCAATAACATTTTCGAAATAAAGCTAAAAGAAGTAATTTTGAACAATGAACTTGTAACACGCATATAGTATCACATTTTGTATTTGAAAATTCATAACGTTAGATAAAATTTCTTGTAAATAGCCATTAATTTTTTGAATTTATGCAACTGGTGGCAAAATCCTTTTTTGTCATGTCAATTTATGCCACATTTATGCCCATTTATGTCATGCCACTTTTATGCCACACGTGCAACCCTGCTATCTGTACAATATCTATATTACAAGACCGACTGCCACCTGCAAATATTATTTTTACAGTTGGGAAGGCAGGAGAAACAGTAGATCTTATTTAATTTGCATTGCAGAAACACATCCGGGAAAAATTTGAATATTAATATAAATTGAAATTATATTAAAATTACAAATTAAATAATTTAATAAGCAGGCGTATTGTAATCATTTACGTAATTGTCATTTTATTTATAATAATTGTTTTTTTCACCACCAGTACTATAAAAATGTTTCATCTACCAAATTAAGTACAAGTTCGATTGCTTCCTAATTATACTAAATTGATTATTGAGCTTTTTAATAAACAGAAGTCGTAGAAGAAAGGATTGTCTTTTACAAACGCCAACGTGTTGTTGTCATGCAATCCGAGCCAATCCAGAAGTTAATCAACAATTTTCTCTTCCATTTTCTCCGCGTTGTTTATGATCTCATTCTTATCCTCGTTTAAGAATTTACTTGCCTGAAAAAATAAATAATACGGAAATAATTTTAAAAAACTATTATAATTTAATATCAGATTATTATTTACACACAACATATTTTTTATAATAATTATTCTCAAGATTATCACATGAATCTATTAGTGTCAATGAGAACAAATTCAAAATACATACCACAAATAATAAGAAATAAAATTTTAAAAAAGTGAACACAAAATAAAAATTTAAAAGAAAAAATCAATGGGGATATACAAACATTGACAAAATTACAAAACGACGAAATGTTAATAAAATACAAAACAAACGTAAATATAAATCAAATTAAAAGCAACATTTTAAACATGAAATTAAAAACAAATATTAAAAATTAAATTAAAAACAACAAATATAATTGATATTCAAATAAAAAAAAAAAAATTAAAATCAAAAACAACCTATAGCCATCGCCTATACCATGAAGTTATTTGAATTCATTTTTTTAGAAAGTACATATACGAATGACTATACGGAAACACTTCACTATTTAAACGACTCATCTGGAATATTCTATTGAAAATTAAACAATTTTCTTCCGAGTTGACAATTTTGGCTAAATTCTCATTAGGTGCGCCAATGAATGGAGCGATTAAATAACATCTTACCATTTTTACATTATATCTATTTGTTTTGACATACGTATTTCTAAATAATGAAATTAAAGTTAGTATTTAGGATCAAAGATCAAAATTTTTTCTTTCTAACAAAAGCTTGTCTCCAAGCTTTACTTTGCCTCCATTTATTCTACTTCTCTAAAAGCAGTTGACGTGTATTACATTAACTACTTCACGAAATAGACAAGATATCTTTCCATCGTTCCTCTAATCATATCAATCCTATTCACCTGTGATTTCTTACGCGGCGAGAAAACATTCAAACTATAAATCTTTTCGACAACTTAAATACGTTCTAAAGTGGAGCTTATGGACAATTGTATTGAAATATTTTTTGCACTTTAATGACTGAGCATTAAATTCAACCGGATGTCCAGAATTCCTCCTAAATACACAAGTTCAACATCCGAAAATAAATGTTGCGGATAGTAATCTAAAAATATTTTGCAGCGGGTTAATTGTCTAAAGTTTCAAACGTAATTCCAATCTTTAAATGAATTTTGATTAGGTAATTTTGCTTATTACTCCAAAAGCTATTTTCCGTTACAGTGGCCATGAAGTTGATTATGAAAATTTTACATAAAATTGTGTGCTTGCAAGTTGTATGTATGTTCTTAGTGAGATGTGCCTGCCTAATCCGTTGATTTGCTTTTGAACAGATAATCGTGGAGATTGCTCTGGAAAATGAAAGACGCAAAGATTCTGTTTAATAATTAGAAGCAATATTTATGGGTCGTTACCGAAACTAGCCTAGTGCGTTAACTCAAGCAATCGATCGACAAACAAAATGTAAGTAAACCAACACCTTAATATCAACATATTATAATATAGAATGTACATATGAAGATTTCTTTTTTATTTGAAGTGAATTGGATATTTATTGTGAATGGTTGTGTCATTTGGCTTTTGTCAATTTACATGGGATAACTTTAGCTTGACAATTTCATTTCATAACTTTATTTACATGTTATTCCATCGTCAGTATAAAAGAATAACTGGTCACCCGATGTAACATGTGTAACAGATACACCAGATACAAGGTTAAGCTTATGACTAATAATGATGGTGGCATTTTTGTGATTGCAGGATATGAGTATTACTTGAGAAGGACAGGGATTTTTTACTGATTCTTTTATAAACCGACAGCATTTCGCCGATTGTGTTAAAGCGCCGAATGTTTTGGAGAAACCGATCAAACCTGGGTAATTTTAAAATTGCTCGTAAGTTTATAAAATACATAATGAACAACTTAATAGGCCTAACGCAGTAATCAGTTTTCTGAGTTCCTTAACTCACAGTATTAAGCTTAGCGAGAGAGAAGTCGATAGATTGATTAATTAAACCCGTGAGTTGTATATTTTAAGGCAATTATTATGCTATTTGTAGAATTAAAAATGGTGACTGGAATATTAACGGTACATCATAAACATTGTTATACTTATTTTATTTTTAGTGGCTACTACTTCAACATGTATGTTGTTGCTTTGATCATCCTTGCCATCGCGATGGCTCTGGAAGGAGCACCCACTCAACCTTGCCATATTGATGAAGGACCTCCGAAGAAAATTACTAAGCTGGACATGACTCCCCGTTGTTTGCTGTTTTTTTCAGAAATGAAACTAGGTACGTTTAATTATTTGTGCATAATTGTATATTGTCATGCTCTGCCACTCGTCAAGGCTATGTACTATGTAATTTCAACATTCGATTCAGTGTTATATTATTTATTATCTAATTGACGTGTATTTACAACTGATTTGATTCGCTACTCGACCATCTTTTCTACAGATTATTACTAATTATTTGAATGGTTGACGGATCTTATTGTCCTTTTCCCTCTTCGCATTTTCTCTACCATTTTGAATTCGACCTGAATAAAACCTCTCGTTTTCCTACATTTCGTAAAAACTATTCTGTATTCATCCTTTGATTTCCTTCGCTTTCTAAATATATTGTAAGCTTAATTTGATAGTTCAATGATTTTATTTATTCAATTATAGGCTTTGGATCAGATGATATTAAGCCATTTATTGAGCTTCAGTCTACGTGCTCGAAGAGACCGGGACCCATCCCCAAGAATGTACTCTCAGCTTATAAGCTATTAATTATACAAGGAAATCCTTTAGCTGTATTGTCGGTTATTAATTTCGAAGACTTTCCCTTTACTGAAGACAAGACTTTCATTGTGGTAGGATCTCCAAATGTTCCAAAGGTGGACATTTCGATGGCCTCACCTCTAGTTCAGACAGTTTTTTCCCGTGTCAACGAGCACCAAATGCTTCCCAACCCAGCCGGGAATAATTATGCATTTATTATTGTTAAAGATATTGGTAAACATGATGCAAAAGGACTAAATACTTTGTATAATCCCACCAGCGGAAAAATCGTCGGCAGAATGCTCTCCACTGACACAGTGAAAGTAATTCAAGCACATATAGTTGACATGGTTGTCCTGGGACCCAATGATGAAATATTTCAGAATCATTTCTCCAGTTTTTGGCCACAAATACATGCTGGTAATTCAAAACACGGACCAATGCTATCGTCAAATTGGATAACTTTTCAAAATTCTCATCTATCGCAATCTTGGAGTATGTGCGATCCTGACTATTCTAGATTTAATGCAAATTCTTTCAAAGTGACTGACACATCACCTGGTGAGCCAAATTTGTGTAATCCAGAATCCAACCCAGATATTGCAATGCAAACTGAAGTATTAGTCGAGGATATGACAGAAGCACCTTCAGTCGTACACAAACTGAACTTGGAGACATTTTCTGAAATCCAGCAACACACCTATCATTCTGGTTGGACTGATGCTTGTAGCAAATTTTTTCCACAGAGGGAGAAGATATTAGAATCAAGGACTATTCAGACTTGGATTCACCTCCACCAAGAAGAAAAAGGATGCAGAATAACTTGTTACCCTTGTGCGCAATATGTTAAATTAGGATTTCGTCCTGATATAAAACGAAAACCACTAATAACTAGTACTGGATACATTTCACCCGATATATACGAAAACAGCATGCAAGTAAAGAATCACGAAACAACTCCACTTCATGAAGGGTCCATGGCATTTTATCAAAAACTAAAAGAATCACCATCGTACAGTGACAGTCTCAAAATAGTGCACGAAACTGAGTTAGCGGAAAAGAAGTTATTTAATGCTACTATGAATGTTCTTTTGATTACCTACATGGAGATGAAAACCGGAGTTTCATTCAATGGTCACGCAAGCTTTATGAAAGCCATGAGGATGACCGGAGCTAACGTCGGATGGTTCCATCACACGGATGATGCTGCTCAACACATGACAAAAGTCATTTCAAAAACGTTTCACAAAAAATTGCTTGAATTTCTAGTCGAAAATCAACCTCCATTCTCACTGTTAGCAGATTCTTCGACATCTTTTAGTCAGCCTTTTCTGGCCGTGTATATACAAACTGTTGAGGATGGTCTACCTGTAACACATTTGTATGGATTGATATTTTTAGAAAATGGGGAAAAAGCTAGAGCAATGGCAGACTCCGTGATTAAACAAGTTGAGATTGATGATTCTATCGTTCCGGGATTTGTAGACTATTTTAAATCAAAGTTAACTACTGTTGTATCGGACGGCGCTTCTGTTATGGTCGGAATTCGAGAATCCTTTAAAGTTCATATGATGGATTATGCTGGACGACATGTTAGTTCTGTAGTATGCTTGGCCCACAAATTAGATAATGCTTTTAAAAATGGTATCAAATTCAATAGTGAAGATGTGAAGACTATCGACCTTTCAAAGCCTGCTGGCCAGACTATAAAATCACAATTAATGTATTTTGAAAATTTTGAAGCCTCCACTAACAACTTGTACACTTTTTATGCTTCGCGTGGACATAAGAAATGGCAGCATTTTGTTGCTACAGCTGAAGAGCTTGGGATTGTTCCCAAACGTATCAAATATGTGTATAAAATACGATGGAGTGACTCACATTTCCGAGCATTGGAAACAATTCAACACAATTATTACGCTCTAACTGAAGATCTAGCCAAAATTCCAGCGGAGAAGGACTTTGATGTTTGTGCGAAGAACACTGCAACTCAATTGTTTAACAAACTTACGGATAAAACTTACATGCTAGTAATGCACGAATTTTTGGATATACTAACAATTTTCAAGACCGCATCAAAGCTCTTTCAAGAAGCATCTTCTGTCATAATTGGAAAAGCAGATGTTGTACACGATGTTTTGCGAGCACTTCATGAAGCAAAGACAACTCCTGGATCGTATCTTACAAAGCTATTAGCAAACAGCATTTGTATCAATGTGTGTTCGGGCGGCTCTTGCACATTACAGGAGTACGACGATTGTCCTGAAGTCATCCTTAATACTGTAAAGCTGAAGATGAATTTTCCCACGGTGGCTTACTACTCTGTTGTCCGTGCGTCGCTTTATGACAATCTAGTATCTTCAGTTCGTCGATATTTTGATTTGGAGTTACTTGAAAGTTTTGAGATTTTCAATCCCTTGCGCTTTAATTTGGATTATGTTATGCCTGGAGAAGAAACCCCCGCTAATATTGAACTGTTATACAAGACACCAGAAAATCCTTGCAACGTTTACATCAACCAGGATTATTCCAGCCGTGTTAAATATCTTTGTACTTTTTATGGTATTGTTGACTGTGAACGAATCAAGTATGATTGGACCACTCTTGTGAGTTGCCTAATGGAAACTGAGGATGTCAAAATACACATAACACAGGATGCGACAAGATTCTGGCCATTTGCATTTACACAATGCAAACATGCTTGGACATCACATGCTCGTAATTTGGTTGAATTCGCCTTGGTTACACCGTTCTCGTCTAGTGAGTGCGAACGTGGTAAGTGCACAACCAAAAGTAGATATTTGAAAAGCCTATTATCTGGTAGTTTTAAAAGTTCTTATTTTTTCGTTTTATTTTCAGGATTCTCTATTATGAACAGCATCAAAACCAAGAACCGATCATCACTTGATAAAAACACGTTGGAAGCTTTGGTTCGATTGAAAGTTAATGGGCCGGATGTGGAGCAATTTGACCCATATGAATATACAATTGAGTTTCTAAAATCTTCCATACGAGTTGATGATGCGGATTACAAAGGCGGAAGAAGAAGTGTGGTCGAAAATAATTTCTTTAAAAAGAGTCGAATCTACTGATTTTGTTTGTCAATGTCAAGTTAAATTTGTTTTATGTAACCGAATTTCGTAAAATATTATGGAAATTTATGTATTTTGTCGTGGTATTTGTAGGAGAGTTTTAATTATCGTTAAAATACAATATTGTAATATACCGATCAAACAATTGAACATTGATAAAATTAAATTTTTAATATTTGATATTGTATTTCAAATATATTGTTGAGAAATTTATGGATAACCTTATGCCACTGGGTGATTGTTCTTTGTTAACTACTCTTTACAAGAATGGGGATTTATTTTATATTGTGTACGCTTCTATCAATTAAAGACTATTGTAATATGTATTATATTTCTATAAACTTATTTCATTTGATTTTCACTTTATTTACGTTATTTCATCGTCAGTGCAAAAGGTGTGACTTAATAATTTATCACTATTTCTCAATGTATTTACAGTGTATCATACGTAAGTAGTAATTTTTTAAATTCATAATTAAATGACAAGCGTGTAAATAGTTCTCGCGGACAACAAATTCGGCGGGTTTATTTAGTAGAGATTCTATACATGCTGTTGGTTATTGACTACGAAAGCAATGCAATGGTCTACTTTTTGTGAAGATGCTTTTTGCATTTTAGGCGCTCTGTTGTTTATATATTATGTTTAAAGCTTCTGGATTACTTAAAAATGTTCAAAAAAGATTTTAACCATTGTGGAATGAAATTTTTGTTGAACAAAAACTTGAAATTAAATTAAAATCATTTTTGAATTCCGGAGATGAAAAGCAGGCCTGGTTATGATTTATGATTTATATTTTTTATAACTCAAAAAATTAAAATTCCAAACTTCTCTGTATGTACATTATCACTGTAAGCCATTGGATGATCCTCAGTCCGTTGATAATGTATCGAGCTACCCGATTTGCTGAAAAATATAAAAAAAACTATAAATATAAATAATAAAAAACTGCATTTAAATTTGTTAATCGAAAAATAATTTTTTCAGTTGGGAATTTTATAAAATAATAATTATTAGTGTTGACATTTACGTAGTATTTATGTAAATAATATTCAATTATTAAAATTATAATAATTATAATTTCATTAATTATACTAACCTGCATCTTCAAACGTCGTGCCTGGGTGGACCAAAACCAGTGTTAATGCTACCAAAGATAAGAAATATAATGGGGAGGGCATTATGAAAGTACATCTGTATTTAGGAATTCAATGTGAATAAATGTGATTCTTCCTATTTTTGTATTTATTACTTTTCCAGAAAGTATTTAAATAACTACTGATTGTGGGATGTGAGAATACAATGCTTTTAGAGTGGAGATGTAGTTAGGTTTGAGTTAAAGGTTAAAGTTATAGGTTTGGAAGACTAACAAAAAAATTTGATGTAAGTACATTCAGGTCTTCGAGTATTTGCAAGATGATCATTAGAGGAGTCAGACAACCTTGATTTTCAAGTTGATAATTAATTTTGTTCAAAATTTGTGACACGTTTACATTACTTTAATCACTTTAACATCTTGAATATGTATTTCATATGCTGCGGGACCCAACTTCTGTCAGTCAAAGTTTTATCTCGTCATGTATCAAGTGTTTGTGCGGAAATGATGGAAATTGCTTTTTAGCAGGTAGAAGATTGCATATACATATGACGCATTTACGGCATGTCTAAAAATTATGATATAGATCAATTATAGATGTAATTATGATTATTAAATATATGAACAAATAGATTCAGGCATTTGTATACAAATAATCATTTAAATAATTCAATAAATTTATTTCAGAATATTCATATAATTAGTATTTTAAATTCAATTTTGTTTGGAAAGGACATTTTCTAATTTCTACAAATCTATATCCGATTTAAACCATCATTATTTGAAAAAATTAAATATTCCTTCCAAAAATTGCTGGAAGGAATTAAAGATGTACTGAATTTAGATTAGTAGTTCAGTATTAGTTTAAATTTTGATAACTGTCATACTTAGGTATGCGTGCAGTATGTAATTAAAATTAAATCAAAATTCTAAGCTCTATCAATTCTTTAAATACATGTCAATGACCACTGTCATTTAGGAAGTTATTTTCAGATAAGCAGGACATTGATGACATTAAAAACGCTTTGAGTACTTTTGCTTGAATTTAAAATAGCTGTCGTAAATGGTTTGATTTGTTTTTAAATATTATATATGGTGACATCATTTCTGTTTGAAGTATTTTCGATCATGGGTATTTATATTGGGGAGGATTACTTGACGGAATTTAAAAAACCTGCAGCAAAAGAAATGCGGGGGAAACGTGAATTTTACCAAAAATAACCATTTTGTAAAATATAATTTAAATATATTGCAATTTTAAAACCCGTTTTAAAACATTTCAATTTTAAACGAATTAAAATTCAGCATGGGAAGGAATAGAAAATATTTTTTTGAATTGTACCATTGGACTATTGTTAGTTCACCATATGCGTACTCCAAAACGATTTATAATGTCATTTGGCTCACAGATAATGTTTAAACTGCCGGAGGAGTGATGTTGTCCTTCATTGCGTTTGCGTTCTTAACCAAGGGTGGGTAGAAGACACAGGACAGGTAAATAAAATTTGGGGACGTGAAGCGGGAAATGGCGCAGCCGAATTGAGTGGTGCTTTTCCAAATCATTTGAGCAGTGTGAAGTTCTTTGGCTAGGTAGCCCGGAGTCCAAAAATCCATTTTTTCGGACTGAGTCATATACCAATTCCACATGGACCACCGGACATACTCAGTAGGATATCCGCTTTCTGTAAGACGGTGTGCGCGAATCAACTCCATTGTCCCAGCAGCGGCCGCAATGGGACATTGTGGGTCTTCAATGCCATTCGCAGGATCCAGGTTAGGCGTGTCTTTGGTGGCATGGTCGTCAGCGCATTGTTGAGCGATACTGTGTAACTGCGTTAGAATATTGGCTCACATTACAATTTTGTATTATTGATGTATTATGTAGTACTAATTTGTTTTAAAAATCTATCGTTATTTAGGGTTGAATATTCAGTATTGTTTAATTTCAATTATTTAGCACAATTTATGGTAATTATTTAGCATGAATATAATTTATTTATAATTTTGTTTATTTTATTTATTATTATTGTAATTATTTATTATTTTGTAATTATTTGATTTTTTTGTAATTATTTTTTTTAATATTTAATTTTGTTGTAGTCATTTAATTTTTTTAAATTATCTAATTTTTTTTAATTATTTACACAATATTTTTTTAATTATTTCATTTGTAAAAATTATTTAACATTTCTTTAA
>JAQGAK010005257.1:0-10553 GCA_034696945.1 Lipothrix lubbocki | reverse complement strand
CGAAACGCAACATGTCCCCTTTTGATACTGACCCAAAATCATATAAGCTCCTTTTGTAGTTTGTCTGACGATATAAATGTATGTCCATGTATATATAAGCGTCATGGCGTCATGTTTTATCCGTTGTATCGACTTATCAATTCACTGTCAAGCGGGAAAGGTTTGAGATATTTCTCATGGCGTTCAAGGTACACATTCATTAAAATGTGTTCAAATACTGACATTAATTTTCAACATCAGGATTGACGTTCAGAATAATCTATTCTGGTTTATTCACATCCTTAAAATTGCAAATATGTAGAATATTTTTTTTTAAACTCGTTCTGCAGTACAAATATATTTCCGAATATTAATTTTCCAGGCTTGATAGAAACACAAACGCGCTTATGTTGATTGTCTATAATATTTATTATTTATTTAAGTATAAGTCAGGTTGTCAGGTACGTTTATAATTATCCAGGTGCAAGTAATTTGTGGTTGCTCTGTTCACTGTTTCTAACAAATTATACAGGAGTGAAACACAAACTATTCATTTTATTCATAATCAATAAAAGCCCATTGAACATTGCTGAATTGAACTCTCACGTCTACTTGGATTCATAAACTTTTATTTTACTCCCCAAATTTAATCGAAACATATTCATTATTTGACGAAATGAAGTTCGCATTGGCTGGTGCACTTTTGGTCGCCATTACGCTTTGCTGCATGATTTCGGGTAAATAATCTAGTTTGAATAAATTTAACGGCATGATTAATTTTACTAGAAGATTTCTCTTTAAAATCAAATATGAAGCTTTTTTTAATTAGAATTTAATCATATTCCAAATTTTGTTGTTAGAAATCGGTGGGTTGGAAGACACTGTGTGTTTAAAATGTCCAAAAAATACTGCCATTACAACTTGCAAACGTGATGTTAAGCAGGACGCCTGCACTGCCCACACGGATTGTTTGAAAAATGGAACGCTCTGTTGCGGTTATGGCTGCGGGCTGACTTGTCAAAAACCGATTATCGTTAAAAAGCAAGTTTAAGATTTCCGAGTCGTTTTAGCTGCAACAAGCAATGTCTATATTATGAATTGATAAAATGTAGATACATACGTATATCATTTAGAATTCAAAAAATCGCAATAAAAAACTATGAAGTATAAAAATTTTGAATTGAAAAAATCGTACACATTAATTATTATAAATAATTCCACTTTGCAAAAATAAACCAATGGAATGTACGCAGTAAAAATAAATAATAAACTTTGAAAAGGCATTTAAAACCTTAGAATTTACAAATTTACATGTACATATTATAAGATTGCATCCATCATTTCCGCCTGTGTTTAGCAACTTTGAAAGTAATTCAAGGTATAGTTGTATGTCTTCAGCAACGATAATTTCTCCTTTCTCCAGACGCCTGCGGTCATATGAATCTACACAGTTCAGTCCAAATCTAAAAGCGATTCAAATAGTGAAATTGCATTGATATT
This sequence comes from Lipothrix lubbocki, assembly GCA_034696945.1. Taxonomy (NCBI): domain Eukaryota; kingdom Metazoa; phylum Arthropoda; class Collembola; order Symphypleona; family Sminthuridae; genus Lipothrix; species Lipothrix lubbocki. The sequence continues at coordinate 9,074 of JAQGAK010005257.1, read as the reverse complement.
CTATTATTATTAATTTTATAACCACAATAATAAATACTATACTTACATTATGAGACCTGAGAAAACTGAGAACTACGTAGAATTTCGTAACTAATTTATTTACACACAAGAGCAATGCTGCTGTATCAAGAAAAAATATTGCGCAAATAAGAAAATATTCCTATATTATGCTCAAGAATTATTTTTACCTTTAGGAACTATATCGTTTGTTAAACTTGCATAAGTGCTAAAATAGTTTTTAAGAGCTATAACATTACGGAAATTTTCGCATCTTGGTAGGTTTATAGGTTTAACCGATGATATCATCAATACGCAATCTAAAAATCTTTCAAAATCTACAAATTTCATTAAATTATCTAATTTTTAACATTGAAAGCATTCAGACTCTTATCGTTAGTTTCGGAAATCAATAACGGTGTTGAAGTTGATTCAGTGTCCCGGGGTTAATCTAATAATATTTAGAGATGTGGTAATTGCGGATGTTTTTTGATGTTACATATTGTACTACTGTAGTATATATACATGAATAGCAATAATAAAGCATGTGAGCATGCAAATTTTAAAAGTTAAGTAAAAAAAATGATTAATTATGCACCATTTAAAATACTCGAAATCTTAGAAACTACAAAAGTACAATAATTTATTTTCGCAGTCAAAATAAAAATTATTTTAGAGCAGGAGATTTTAACCGAATTATTTTTAAATTATTACAAAGATTATTATAGAGCGTATACGCTTTGCACTGTAAATAATCTATATTCATATACTTCATACATGCATACTTATGTATGTACATATGTATTATGTGCATGGCCAATATTTACACAAATAAATTTAGGTTCACTTTTGCAAAATCTCTTCATTTGGCAATTGGCACATTGCGTCTTAAAAACCGTGCCAAAGTACGGCACGACTTTTGTGTAAACAAACGCTACATTCTTGTATGAAAACTAATGCATATTTACACTAATACATAATAATTAAGCCTACTTTACCCAAAACCCATACAGCAGGGAAAAGAGGACAAGAATCTTGTTAATTGTACGTACCGGTGTTTTCTAATTATTTCCTCTAAGCATATTCATCATGACATGACTCTCTGCTTTTATTGCAACATTATTAGCAAAAACTCTTCATTCCTTGTGAACTTGATTTTCTGTAAATGGGATTCAAGGACTCCCAAAATAGTCTGATGCACATATGCTTTACAACTGAAACCGATCTATACGGGCTTTTAACAATTTATTTATAGTGCTTACGTGTATTTTTATACTTTCTAAACTAAAGGCGCAAATAATATTTATTTTTATTATTTTTGCTCCAAAAAATTGAATTTTCTAGAATCAGTGTAATATTTTATATTAAATTTGCAACAACAATTTATTGTATTATACAGAAATGAATATTTAATAACATTGAACAAAAAAATTAGAATAAAAAATCAAAGCAGTGAATAGAAAACTCAGTTGAAAAAAATCATTTCCATATAGAATAAAATAATTTTTGGATTTTAGTAATTTGTAAAATGGGTGCAATTTATTTTTATTAAATTTACTATGCATACTTAATAAACAAATATCTGTAAGTAGTAATGTTCAGTTCAGCATTCAGAATAAAGAAGTTGCTTTTCATAAAGTTCACTTCCCGAATTGGCTCATTATCTCACTTTCCCCCATTAAGTAATACAATAACTCTCTTTCCTTGACATTCAACATTGTGCAAATGTTAATCCCCTCTCAGGATTTCATGATTAAGCTATAAAGTTTTATAAATTAAATGGACTTCTATACATATTAGAATTTCTCCTTATAAGCCTACTACACGGTCTGGTTAATAATAAAATATTAACCACAAAAGCAACCAGCGTTGGCAGAAATATAAAACTAATACCTAACTGTAGGTGTATTGTAATATTGCATTTTGTACTTTACTACTATATAAATATTACATATGTATAAAGCACTTTTCGCAACTGTGAACTTTATCGCGAATTACAATAGCATTATAAATAAGTATAATAAAAAAAGTTGCATTTAATTCTCATTAGCAATAAAAACCATTCTAGCGGATTATTATCATACAAAATTACATATTAAAACATGTTGAAGATGGATTAATTGAGTAATTTTCCCGACAAACTGCTGCCGTTCCTGCTGCTGCAATGAATAAGCAAATGGAGCAGCAAAACATCACAGGAATGAAATGAACATGAAAACAACAAAATGTAGAATAGAAATACTATACATTAAAGTACATAAGTATACATATGATGTTGAAGTAAAGGGGTAAAAGTAAACTAAAGCAAATTCTCATTTTAATCTGTATGATTTTGGAGCCACTCGCTCCTTGTGACTCTGACACACCGACAGCTGGCTTGCAAGCGGGATTGAGCCAAGAATCCATTTTCGAAACACCTACAGCATTACAGGATACAGAATTACAGAACACACGAACGAATAATTTAACGAATACAATTTATCATATCATCATCCATCATCACACAATTTCACACACGTAAGACTAAACTTTTGATCTTTTTAATATACAACAAGAAGTGCTAAAGCATATTTAATATACATACTTTTTACGTGTATATGTATATCATTGGAACTTTTGGAATTAAAATATGTTTTTCTATAAGTATTTTATTTATTTTACAAAAATTACCCCTACATTGTTCCACAAGAAATAAATAAATTCAATTTGTATTTTGTCGGTTTTGGACAAATTCTATAGCAGTTTTGCTGCTGCTTCTATCAAAATTGAATTCACAAATTAATACAAAAATTACGAGCGACACAGCAGCATTATTTATGTAACTTTTAATTTAACGGTCAACTCATCAACAGCAAGTCAAAAGTAAGTTCAAGTGGGTGACTGATAAGCTTTAACGGTTACGGCCACGGCTAAAAATTTGAACGAATCAAAAAGTTTCAAAAAAGTTATCATTTATTGATTTATTGATAATAAATTCTTTTATGAATGGAATAATGTTATTTATTAGGAAGGATGAGAATTTCATAAAAGATTATTTTCTCGGATGTTTCAGTATATATTTATATTTTTTTAATTTTACATATGTTAATAATAGTGTTAATAGCAATAGGTGAGATGACTTTTGTACATTTGATGTGTTGAATTTTAATTGAGATAATGGATGAATTTGTTTTATTGACATATGTTAATTTAATGTGTGGAATTGTTTGCTCAAACAATTTTTAACATCAGGGAATAAGCTATATTTTAATATTGTTTATATTTTGGGACTTATATGGGAAATTGTTTTGCTATTAGTTAAATAAGAAAGAAAGATTTAGCTGTTTTAGAAATTAGACACCTGGTTGTAAAGTTGCTTTTAATATTGTAAATACCTATAGTTGTATCATTGTATGTATTTGAAGATCACAGAGGAAATAACCTGTAATTGTGTATATGTTTTTAATGTGAAAGTAAAGTTAGGACAGTTGAATCATCAGGAATCAGGCTGTATAGATATGTATGTATGACATTTGATTTAACTTAACTTGGCATCTTTAAATCTCACAGGTGAGTTGTCACCTCACCTGTGAGTCAACTTTCCTCTTGTTTTGATAGAGAAGGTGTTTGTCATTTTTGCTGTCCTGACGTGTGTGTGGTTTTAGGTTGACAGATACTAAATAAAATTATATTATAATATTATTATTTAATTGTGTAAGTTACACGGAAAAATATTTGCAAATTACAACGGGAGTATCAATGATTATTGTGAGTCACTGAATGAAAATTAATTTGATCTTAATTTGTGTGTCTGCAGGTATTTTAAAGAAGCATTGTGGCTGACTGGCTGGTGGATTTAAACAATAAAGACGAATCGGTCCAAGCTATAAGGATAAACCGAAGTTTAACCAATCTTTGATATTAAATACTCATGTAACAAAACAAGGAATGTAACTGCGAGCTTCACCAACTTCAACCTTAATTGTTCATAATTATAAAAACTTAAGCTTTCAGTATTTCCTACGATGGGTTTCATTCTGTCAAAATTTAGGGTGAGTTCATTTTCAAGAAGAACTTTAAAAATCTTTTATTTTGTATCGTTGTCTGATTCACTCGACTCAGTTTTGTACAGGATTGGTAATAATTATTGAAATTTAATTTGATATTGTAATTGTGCATTGTAGCGGAAGAAGCCTTCTACAAAAGATCAGTTAGAGTCCATTGATAAGGTAAAAGAAGATACTTTTACCTAATACATTTAATTATGTAGCCCCTTGTATCTTTGATGTAGAAAAAAATGTATTGGTGATGGAGAAAGATTTTAATTTAGTTTAAACTATCATTGGTAATCAATTTAAATTGTTTAATTTGTTACGTAGGAATTAAGAAACATCCAGCGATTTCAAGTCGATACGGAATTACAGCAAAAGAAGATAATTGGTCGTCTAATAATTGTATCGTCAGTAGCATATCTTATAGCAGCAGCTGGGTTTTACTTCCTTGCTCCACGAGGATTACCTTGGTTGGAGCAGTTAAAATTTGTATTACCCTTTGTAATATTCCCATTCTTGTAAGTTTTCTTAAGGATTAATATTAAAATAATTAATAACATATAATACATTTATTTTCAAAGTACTCTAAGAATTTAATGGTTTTATATAATGAAATAACCCGAACTAAAAATTAAAAAAGTTTTAACAAAAATTAATTTTAGAATATGGGGGCTAAAGCGCTTTGTCGGATGGTATTACAACCAGAGAATTGTGAAGAAAAAAGAGCGCTATGCAGAATTGAAGAAGGATAAACAACGTATTTTGGAAGATGTCATGGACACGGAAACTTTTAAAGTTGGAAAAGAGATTTTAGAAAAATACGCGCCAAGTCAGTTAATCCCGAAGCATTTAGCGGAACAGTTCAGTCAACTCCAGTCCATGGCAACGACCATGTCACCAATGCCAGCTACTCCGCAACAACAGCGGCAGATGCAGATGAGAACTCCTACGCAAACGGGATTTAACGAAGGTCTCCGGAGACGTCAGCAACAACAAGGACGTCCTAGTCTTACCGGAGCTATGTCAACTCCCGTAAGACCACCACAACCAGGTTACTCAATGAACCATAATGTACAGGGTCAGTTCGGACCAAGCCAGTATTATCGGCAAGCTACTAATAGAATTAATCGACCCATCTTGGCCCTCACAGGGTCAACACAACCGTTTTCACCTCAGAGTGTTCGTTTTAGTAAGAGATCACAACAATAAAAACAGATAATCCTAACAAATAAACCGTGCATTATATCAAATATTTAACTTAATATTTTCAGTTCACTATAATATCTGAATCTACTAGCCTTTTTTTTATTACTCTCGAATAGTGCATGTAGTAAATTGTTTCTGTATGTGATCTTGAATGTGTGATACCATGGTTTTGAGTTGATTTTGGAGAATGAATTTTATTAGTCTCGCATTTTAGCTAATGACTTTAATCTAGCACAGGTGCTAAGCTAGTATTGATGCACGAAATACAATTTTAAATATCAGAATATACAATTTAAGTAGCTATGAAATAGTTTGAGTTTGCATTTGAAAAAAGTTAGATAATTAGTCTAGAATCAATTCTATTTCCTGCCGTTAGTTATTATACTTATATTTGAGGTTTACCTGTTCAATTTGACCCTAAACTGTTTTGTATACATACTTAATTAATTATACTCACGACTAGTGCGGAATAGTTTATTAATCCGGTGGAAGTTTACTTTTTATATTTTAGTACTGAAATGGGGGATACATTTCTAACAGCTATATTAAATTTCTGCAAATGAACGATTTACTTGCCAGAGTTGTTTGTTTGCATGGTTCTTCTAAATACTAATATTATGGTGCTGGTGGGTTGTGTGATGTTTTTTTGTTTGTTAAATGTGTTTGTCAATAATGCTTTTTACTTTTAAATTTCTACTAATTTAATTACTAAACAATCGTATATATGTGATATGACAATTTTCATATTCGTATTGTCCGGTGGCTTGTGTTTTGTGGGATCTTTTGGAGAAGGAGCTTACTAAATCTTAAAAACCGAGGTTTTAATGTTAATATGTTGTAACATCCACTGGCAATATAACTTTTAATTTATTTAACCGAATAGGACCTTCAGTACCACAAACGCCTGCACCGTCATACATGTTGCCGCTACCACCGGCTAATCCGGTTGTGCAAAACCGGTCCTTGGGATGGATGGACAAATTGGTTGAGTATGTGGTTGGGGACGGACCGAATAGCCGTTTCGCTTTAATTTGCCGATATTGTGCCACACATAATGGACTTGCCACTCAAGAAGAATATCCATATCTGGGTAAATCAAAATCTGTATTAAATAAAAATAATACATTGCAAGAAATAAGATCTAATATAAAAATTTTATTATTGTTTGCAATTTACATCGTGGATTACATCTTTTAACTTAATTTTAATTTCTGAATTCAAATCAACAGGTTTCCGTTGTGCTTATTGCAAGCAGTTCAATCCTCCTAAGCAAGTTCGACCAGCTGCCCCCAAATTACCCACGAACACAGTCCTTATTGAAGAGCTCGAAAGCACTCTCAAGTCGGACAAGTCCGAAACATCACAAGTTGTCGTAACTCACGAAACGGACTCAGAGTCTGATGGCAAGGATAAGGAAAGTCCTCCAATCAAACGGCTAATGGAAGCGGTGGGAAGTGAAACCGGAAGCGATACAGACACGAAAGTAGCTCAGCCAGAGGAATTACAAAGTGAGGCAAAGGGTGGTCAGTCGTCGTCAACATCCGAAGACGACGAGGCCCGAACAAATGTCACGGAAGTTGATGATGAAGCTAAACAACAAGAAATAGTCGAGTCGATGGAAGTGGATGAAGAGGGTGAAAGTACTCATTCTAAAGCAGATATAATTTCGTCAAACGAAGCAGTTCAACAAGAAAGCGAAGGAGTTAGCGATGAGATTGGAGCTGATGAGGCCGCGTGTCAAAACCTTACTAATGTTCAAGAGTAGCCTTCTAATACATAATAGCATGTGAATATTATATAATATTTTTATCAGGGATGTGAAGAAAGATTAATCTCATTTTAATTCCTCTCCAAAAATATTTACTTGCTGGTATTTAAATTATTAATTATTATAGCTATCGAATTTAGCAAACTTGCCAAAACAATTCGATTACTAATTCTTCAACAGTAATTTATAAGTTTCAATATTATTAATTGGATCGGAGACTGTTCTTAACTTGTCAGAATTTCGTAGAAATATAATGAAGTAGTAAACACTCCCATGATAATTGTTTTTTTCTGGCTGGATAATCCAGACCCAAAGTTTTAGTAGTAATTAGTACTTTTAGTTTGTGCCTTTGTGGACCATTTACATATGGTTCAAGGTAAATATTGTCAACATCAACACACTAAAATAATCAAAAGTGATGTTGATGTTAGTTTAAATAGTTTACGAATAATAATATTGATTATTAATAATATATTGAAAACGCCTGGTTGTTGAATGCAACGAATCTGCTCATATTTTTGTCATATTATTATTACTCACAAAAGTATTCTCTGCTTTAACTCACAGATGTATACATCGACATAATTGTGGAGCAGAAATAATTTTAAAATGTTTATTTAAATTATCTACATCTTATTACTGACTATGCAGTATTTCCCCAGAAATTGCAGCACCTTTTGCTATTAAAAAGCAGTATCTACTTTAATAACAATATTTATTCATGTACAAGGAAAGGGAAGACATACAAATTTCTTCGAGCTGCACAATGCTACGTCAAGATATTATAGTACGTTAAATGTACATTTATACTATTATATAGTTACTAAATTTATTAAACAGTTTATTATAATTAATTATAATTACGATTAGTCATGTACCCGGGAAGATAGTTGTGCAAAATACTTACTGTTTGACAAATTTTAATATTATTTGTAGAAAAGTAGTTGTAGTATATGTTTAATATACATTCACGTAATTTACATTAATCAAATCAAAAATATATTTACGCAATATTGTTACATTAATATCTTTGCTCCTAGTGAAAATAAAAAGCAATATTTTCCCTAATAATATTTTAACCGTTTCAAAATTATTATGTTACGCTTCGTTATTATTAGTAATTTTTTAAAAACATTTGTTAATAATCGTGTTGTGTAATTAATATAATTTGCTTAAATAATTGTAGAAAATAGTAAATTATCAAAATTTACATTCATATCAAAATCTGCAAAAATAGTAACCTCGCAATTATCGTATGCGCTACTCTTCAAGCATTTAGTCCAAAATCCAAATCTTCCAATATTTCTCGCTGAAAGATTTCATTTGAGGAATCTTTATCCTTTTATGCCTTGCGACAACAGGTTCAAATTTAATGAATTTCTTATTATTATTCTCTGGGAAAACTGAAAAATTGGTTCAATAATATTTCTCCTGGAGCTTCTTTTCAAACATGACAGGCTCTCAATTATTCAAATCCAACTGGTCCGTTGTCCATTATCCCCAAAGGAAATTCGTATTAGTTTTCATTTCCAGTTTCCGAGCTTAAAAAAGAGGATTTAATTTCTGTACATGCCCCATTATTTTTGCCTTTTCCCGTTTTACCAATGCGTTAGCATTAACAGCAACTTGAGTGGATTCTTTTTCCAGCCGTATTTCATTTCATCCCCTGGAAAGTTCTCAGATGGAATAAGCAATTATTACAATAATCGCAATAAGTACTAGAATCCCGATAGTGATTAAAATGATGGTTCGTAGACGATTGTAGCAGAAGAATTCATAGATTGGAGTGCGGTCCGGGGGGAACCTGAAGATTTCTTCTTCGTCTCCTGGAATCTCCAGGTCTAAAAAACTTCCTTCTACGCTAATTCCAACAATCAGGTGATCCTACATATACAATTGGTAATAATTATTATAAATATTTATAAAATTATTTGGGTTTGAGTGAGTTCTTAATTTGTTAAATTTCTTCATTCTGTCTCATTTATTCTAAATCCTCACCAGAAGTATAGATGCAGCAATTAGTAAAACTTTCTCTGTCTCCCGAAAATGTCGCCAGAGGTCTATTTGAAGAA
>JAQGAK010005256.1:0-10553 GCA_034696945.1 Lipothrix lubbocki | reverse complement strand
AGTATTATTCATTTTTATTATTATTTATTTTTATTATTGTTCATTTTTATTATTATTTATTTTTATTATTATTTATTTTTATTATTATTTATTAATTTATTAATATTTTATTATTATTTATTAATTTATTAATATTTTATTATGATTTGTTAAAATTTTAGTATTATATTATCTTTTTATAAAGTGTAAATGTGCCCAACAAAACATTTGGTTGTACTTGATCATGATCAGGTGTTAGTGATAAAACACACATATAAAAATTTATCCTCACGATTAGTTGTTAAACAAATAATTATTGGCTGGATTGATGACAGGAGGCTTAAACAAGTAAAATTAGTATTCAGGTGTGTTTTAGGAATTGGAAGTGTCATGTCAAAATAAATTTGCCGAGGCATGCCATTAATAACGAAATAATTGCATACAAGTTTAATTCCAGGATTTACGTGTGGCCAGGTTTGATAGCATAAGAGTCCATTAATGTACATAGATACATACAATAGTAGTTAAATGCAATTTCCCGAGAGCAACTTTTAATAACTTGGCTGATCGCGTTGTTGAGGTGATTTAGGTTGATCTGTCATCCCACAGCCGTATTCAAATATACTGGGTTTTGGATTTTGTGCATGCACCCAAACTTCAAAAATGTACATATCGTCGGCGAAGGATCCCAAAGTACCCGTTTCCACATACGTTCAACACATGAATATTGGTACTTTTTAATACTTGGCCGACGATGTAGTCAGCACTTCAACAGTCATCTCTTCACCGGGGAACTCGTTTCGGTTAATCTCTCTGATATTCCTTTCCACATCTTCACGTTCCTACAGAGCTGCTCCAAAATGAACAAAAACTTGGCTCAGCAAGGTCCATTAGCTGAAAAATCAAAGCAAAAAATTTAGAATGTATTGCTGTATGGATGCGCTATTAAATTACACTTGATTTTGCTTTTGGCTTTGGTTTAGCTTCCATAATAATTCCAATGTCCCTAATGCAATCTCCCCAACGATAAGGATTAGCAGGGGAAGCTTCAACAATGGAAAAGTACATATTATACTCTCTTCAATATTAAGAATCTTATTTAATGCGAAGAGTATGTACCTTCAGTGTGAAAAAGAGTATCTTCAAAAACAACTTACGTGCACGCAGGCTGGAATTTTCACTTTTTTCACAAATTCTAAACATCAGCAGCGTTCGTTAGAATGGAAGTTGCAACGTTAACCCCGACGACGTTATCCTTATGTACCTTCCATGTAAAAAGCCCTCATAGATCCTTCTTCCTTCACGTGTTCCCAATACTTCTTCAACTTGAACCGCTTTAATCATCCTGCGTTTTATGTCACCTTACTATACCTCTTCTCTTCTATAGTATATGGACGGACATCACGCAACCATCACGTGTACCAAAATCTGTTTAAAAAAAAGTAGTTATAAATGTTTGTCATTCATAAAACTCAACCAGGGAGGAATCCATAAAACAAATCCATCTCCTTATTCCGATGATGTAATCCCCATATACCCGATACTCCGAGTTCATTCACCTGCGAAAAACTCACAGAGAAATGATTATGTATTACATATGCTCAACATACTGTTTAACATGTATTTTTTAGTATATTTACATTTGATTGAAACATTGGACAGGAATTCAACATATGGTCGGCGAAGTATCAAGAAGTACCATATTTCAATGTTGAACGGATAGAAATAAATTCGTATACTTTGGGATCCTTCGCCGACGATATATTTTACATTTGCTCAACTTAGCATGGGTTAACACATTTTTTTTAGTAGGCATTTGCTTAAGTGAGCACGGGTGAACATATTTAGAACAAAGCTGTTTCTTGCTGTTGTACATGATTAAAGTACATCGATGATCAAAATGAATCCTGAATCATATGTGACCGCGTGTGTAGATCAAATAAATATTGAAGGCAGGGTAGTTGTATGTACAACTACCCTGATTGAAGGTGAATTCTACACAAGCTGGGAAAGTTTGACTTGTTTTACCCAGTCAAGCGCAGTCACTTTTCTCTATAAAAAGGTTATTATCATTACTAAATATTAAATATACAAGTTTTTATAACTACTATACAAGCTATATAACATCTTTTTCGGATGCAAGTGTGCGGTTGTTGCAATCTTGCAAACTTGCAATAATAATTGGAGAGACATCAATATAAATAATCCATATGGTTGTCTACCTGATCCTCTTGATCAGCTCCGCTGATGATTTGCATGCGGTCGTTGAAGGGGCAAATATAACTATCTGCACAGTTGCTAAAAAGCAATAAATTAGTACTACAAGACATTTCACAAATATTCCAATGCAAAACTGACTATCCCGTTTAAAAGCATGGCCGCTTTGTTTACATTGTCGTGAGTACAATGCATTTATACGGGAAGCAAAATCCCACTGCTGCTATGGAAAACTACTGCTGCTAAGTCTTGCATGTTGTAGATATGGAAAATATTCCAACAGGTTCTACCGCAAGTGTCTTTATGCAATGGTAAATAAACGAGATAGTCACTTTTGCATTCAAAACTTTAAAAATAATATTTGGACGCTGTAATCATTCTTATTGGATTTTAGCAACCGTGGAGATAGTTATATTTGCGTCTTCAACAAAAAAAATTACATATGAAACACGTTTAAAAAATATACTTCTCTGCATCTGTCATATATATAGGGGATTGACTCATGGACCAGCAGGAACATGTTGGTGTAAAAAAAGAACACGAATGTAAGATGATCATCAACACGGATTAAATACATAAATATATGCATATACACATCAAATCGAGTATGTATTTACATCCATTCGCACAAGAAAATTAGCTGTTATCCAAAAGTGTAAAAAAGTTGTCAGAGCAAGGATCTAAATCAAAATTAGTACTTGTTCGTGTGGATGTTGGATTTGCTGGATTGCAATTCCCTGTCATTCCAGTTGTTCCATGATTTATCCCATTAATCTACGCCTCTCATTTGTAACAATATCGGGAATCCCTTGTCTTGTCTTTTATATTTATCTCGTGTGTTTATTTACAATTTTAATAGCTTTTGTAATGATGTTTACTACTGCAGACAATTAAATAAAAGTGTGCGGTTTACGTACATAGTACACAATATGGAAAAAAAGGAGGAAAATATGTTGTTGTGGACGCCGTTACAACTTGAATAATAAGATGATGATACTAAACGCATTCCTTAATTTTAATCCTTGAAGATATGGTTGAACGTCATATTGGAGATCCGTTATTTACTACAAATTCCCGAAACACACACACACACACACACACACGTGTTTTAACATTATACATATTCATTCTTGAAATGCTTTAATAATCAATCAACACAACTTGGAACATTTAATGACGTATTTAATTTCAACTTAAATTTTTTGCGTTACTGGCGTAATTCAAGGAGTTTATACAGACAAACTACCAGACGGTGCAGGAACAAGTTTGAGTTTCTTCATTGACGTCTTTATATTTATTATATTTCTTACTTTGCTACACTGCAGATCCACTTTTAATCTTTCCAACTTAATATCGCTTATTGTTTTGTTGCTCATTCATCGAATCATTCATGTCGGTGGAACAATACAAATTTTATTTTGCGCCGCGCTTTTAGACTTAAACCATTTCCTGCACGACAATATTTGCCATTATAATTATTTATGAACTAATTATTTTTAATTTTGCATCATTTACTTGACAGCTCCACTGATGAAATATTTTAAGTATTGACGTCAGTCGTATATTTAATATAAGGGGGAGAACTATCATGGAGAATAATTATGAAATCCCAATTTTTATGACGCTTTTTCATCCCAAAACATCTTTATAGATTTTACCTTATAGAAAGGAAATTAATTTTCGTTTTATTACGCACAAACAATAATGATTAATGCATTTGCGTTGTTTTCAAAATGGGAATTTAGTCAGAATTTGTACTATTCGTAATTAATAACTCCCAATCCCGACATGGAATATTGTTGTCATTTTAGCTAAATCAAAAATTCCATTTTCGGGAATTCCAAGCCAGCTAATTTCATTGGATAAATATTAATAAATTGTCTTTTCTGAGGAAATTCCAGATCGTTAGAGGGCAGCTATTTGGAACTTAAAGTTTTGTAAATTGTTTTTGTATTTTTATTTATGAGTACTAAAAGTTCGTCGGCACGATCTTTTACCTTGAGTTGAAAGTTTGACTTTCTGAAAAAACAAATTATGCGCTTTTTTAATTACAAAATGATTCTCTTGAATATAATTCTGGTCAGTTTGCAGAAGTGCAAATATTATTATGATTTCGACATAAAACTTTGTATTATTACGTTTTTAATACGATTTTATTAATACGAGTAATTTTGTTCTTAAAAGAATTTTTTTTTCGACTGTTTTTACGTAAATAATAATTCCTGAAAACTCATTACAGTATAGCGTCATAAATGCGCAAATTAAAGCAAAAACATATTCTTACTTATTACTCGGAAGAAATACATAGAGGTGGGATCAAATGTTTTTAAAAAACTCAATTTTAGGGTCAAATTTCAACAACAACGAGGAGGATGACAGTGACGACTGGAATGTTCACAAAATCCATACAGAACAACAAACAAAAACATATCTCCAAAATCAAATTTAAAATATATGGGGAAATCCATACACCAACACACGATTGTATTTTTTATTTTTATGATTTTCTTTCTTTAAATTACCCCACGCTGCCTAATAATTGTTTAAAGTTTAAACAAAATAATTTACGTAATAATTAATAATACTGTGATTGGGAGAGTAATAAGAGCAAAATTTTCATCCAAATTCCAAGTAATAATCCCACACTACCCATTTAATTATAATGCCGATTTATGAAATATCATTTTAATCAAAATATTTATAAATTGAATAATGGCTAATAATAACAAATCACTAGAAAATGAATACAATTTGTAAAAGTACAAATCATAGTTTTTTTTAAACTCACAACAAATTATAAATGCTTATTTAACATTACAAAAAAAATAATTAGATCAAATTTTAAAATTTGACACCAACAATTAAAAAGATTTGAAATGTTTTTTAAAATTAAAAAAAATCCAGCAAATTTTGAAAAAGTTGGAAAAATGTAAATATTGTTAAAGGTTGTAAATAAATTAATTTGTGAAAAAAATTAATGAGTATTTATACATACACGTAGTTTTAAAAAAATTGTAATAAATAAATAAACCTAAAAAATCAAAGCATATCTGTAAAACAATATAATTTTTTTGAAAATCCTTGAATCATTCTGGACCGCTGACCTGACAAGCTCCTATATAAATACATTTATTACAAGCTTACCGCACCTTTTGATAAGAATTGGTTTTTCATTCACATTTTTCGTGTAATAACATTGTTTGACTTATTCGTAATATTCCTATAACAAAATATACACATCGTTTTATTTTCTAAATACAAAAAAAAACAAAATAACGTACACTATATACACAAAGATTTTTACGTTGTATGAGCCAAAAGGAAGGAAAAGTCATATAATGTCAGCAGATCATATAGAATAATAGAAGAAGATGAGGATCGTGAGAAAGAGTTGATTGTCCAGGAGCAACCAGACGATTTCATTCTTTATTTCTCTCTCCAACTCATTTGAGTGTACATAGTAAAAAGTGAACGTATGTTAGACGGGTTACATGTACATACTTATGTTAAAGTTTTATTCCGCATAATATGTATATATGTACAAATGGAGAATTTTAAACTCGGTATACGTGCATTTTTTAGGGAAGATGCGTTTCTCGTTCAGAAGACAATATATATGTACGAAAAATTTTTACTTTTATATCCCATGTCAAGTCAACTCGTTTTTACACTTTACTACATATAATATGCAACGTGATGATCATGGAATGAGCATAAAAATGACGGAGAAACCTGTTTTGGAGCGAGAGCATGAGAAGAATAGAATATACGAGATTCGAAAAGTATCATCTCTTATGGCAGTTTTTCTTCTCTACAGTATATACTGCTAATATATTGCTGGATCATCCGTCCAGTGCATCCAACTTTTATGGTAGAAAACGGTGTTAGTGTATTGCTCTTTCATGGATTTTTTCCCCTTTCGCTTCCATACACGTTAAAGATGAATGACGATGAAAGTTTTCGCTTTTATTTGTAATAAGTTTTGTTTTAATAGTTCCTGCACCCTGTAATGTCCTTGTTTTTCCTGTAACTTTTCATGTTCTTCTGATTTTTTTCTGTTTGTTAATGTATTTTTCCTATAATTTTGCTGCTTTTTCTATGCTTACAATGCTTTTTCTACAATTTTTGATGTTTTTCTACAATTTTGATGTTTTTCTACAATTTTTAATGTTTTTCTACAATTTTGATATTTTTCTACAATTTTGACGTTTTTCTACAATGAATTTTGCCATGGCTTACTTTGCTAAGCGATTTTATTGTAATATTTAATTTAACTTTAAGGCAAAACTCCACTGTATTCCAAATCCCACCACCCGGTTTGTCTGTTTGTTAATCTGTAATCTGATGGGTTTAGTGATATTTGAGATGCGCCTCTGACACTTGAAAAGCTTGTTGTTGTCAGTTGTCAACGTCAAACAAACGCAGTCATTGTTCAGGGGGTCGAGCATGTTTATGTTTTTGCGACGTTGCTAGCTCAATTTTATTTAAAATTAATTATTTTTGTAACATTTTTCATAAATATCAAGTATGACGTTACTTTACTTACCTGTAAAAGGCAGTAAATATGAGTAATATATGTACAATAATAAATAATGTCAAAATGAAGTCATTCAAGACAGATGCATTCCTCAAAAACTGTCTAAATTTAAATTGAAAAGTATTGAATCTGTTTAATTTTGACTGTTGATAAGAATATTGTTTTGTCTTCTATCTTGATTTTAATAAATCTGGATTTTTTCAGAAGGCCAAGATGAAGGGAAAAGTTACTATAGATACATACGAACATATAAGAGCATATAAAGCCAAGAGATTTTATATTTTATACTCGTATTTCTTATTATGATTGTCGTCCCATGTTTTTGACTTTGTATCTGTAATAATATAAACTCCTCTGCAATCATCCCTGCATGTACACATGCACTCCTGGCTTTCCAGTTAAATGGCCCCACTTTTCATCCAAGTCCTCCAGTTGACTGCGATGCAAAGCCACTTTTTTCCACTCGTTTGATTGTGATCCCGCACATGGAAGGATTGCTATCAGGTGAGGAAGGAATTTTCAAGAATTTTTATGCAAGATGCAACCTATTATATATGTATATAATGTATACCTATGTAATGTATCTATTCTAGCGTTACAAAACGACTGAATGTATCTCTCTACATTTTACTCCAGCGGTCCTAATAATGAAATACACCACTATTTAATATATCATTGCTGAAGGGGCAAATATAACTATCACCACAATTGCTAAAATACAATATAAGAATGACTACAGCGTTCGAGTATTATTTTTAAAGTTTGGAGTGCAAAAGTGGCTACCCCGTTTATTTACCATTGCATAAAGACACTTATGCGGTAGACACTGCTGGAATATTTCCCCTTTCTACTACACACATATGACTTTTAGCAGTAGTTTTCCATAGCAGCAGCGGGATTTTGCACGCCGTATAAATGCGCTATACTCATGACAATGTAAACAAATCGGCCATGCTTTTAAACGGGATAGTAAGTTTTGCATTGGAATATTTGTGAAATGTCGCGTAGTATACCTTGTAGTAAATCTTATTATTGATTATTAGCAACTGTGCAGATAGTTATATTGGCCTCTTCAACAATCCTCTGTAACACGTTCCCTTCACGTTGCGGTGCATTCATTAAAGCTTTTTTCCCCGAAAATTGTATTCTTCCTGAGTTACAGCCTTGCTATACTTATACATGTAACAAGTCTTAACAATGTTACGAGAAAAATAATGTAGTACCCTTTCCGTATACTTTAATCTGTTTGTTTACAAACCCGGACTGCCGGCATACCGTCAAATTTCCAATCGAATTACTATATACGTCAACGGAATCTCGTTCTGATTTGACAATTATTTTTTCTGCGTCATCCGCGTATTGACCATTCCGCGTCATTATTTGGTTTCGGTCAATGCACAGGTTTATTCTGTATTATTGTCCAATTTCTCTTTGATGACGCTTATTGTTGTGTCCAATTTCAAGGTCACTGTGTATTTTTCTACTCTGGTCATCCCGAGACGCTGACGCTCATGACGGTATCAACAACAATAAGAAGACCTTACGTACGGTGTAACAGGTTCCCTTTCTATTGTTTCGTGTGTGTCTATACGGTATCGCTTGATTATTATTATGACGGAGTAGGTACATAGGGAAGTCCTGGGATCATGATGAAGTTTCCAGTTTAAAAAACCGGATGATCTTTGTCGTCATTCAGGATGCAATTTAGGTAACTCAATGCAAACTAACTATATATGCTTTTTGTGCTTATAAGAATACTTATAATGTATTTATTATGGATGGATTTCATATATTAAACGATTTATAGGTATACACATTAGTATACGATATTACCTATAGATGTATAATCCCAATGATTTATTGCATTGCCCCATTTGCTTTCCAGACTAAGTAATAATTGCCCCCAGACCAGAGAAGATTTCTTATGTACATACGTGACTATATAGGACAACGCTTGTTGTTGGTTGTATTGACGTCGTCGTAATGGTAAGTAATAAGTTTAACCATATAGCGTATGTATACACGTACTGTACTTATTGACGTCAATGCAATCACTATATGTCTCATTTATTCTTTTGGCAAACTGCATCTTCCTCTCTGACAATGAGATCCTTAAAGCATCACCTGCTGAACCTTTGAAAAATCCTCATCAGGGATGAAGAAATGAAAGAACGGGTTAAATATCCCATATGTATGTAAGTATGTGTGCGTGTGTGTGTGTCCAGATTTTTTTGGAGAGTGTGGAGAGCTCAGGATCAAGACCTTGCCTTTAAGACCAGCAGACCGGTATGAACTATACAGAGGAGATGAAGGTACCCATCATATAAAGAGGACCTTGCATGGTACCCACATGCATTTAATATAATCAGACTCCACTGCAATAATAATTCCTCTACATATATGCTGTACTCATTCTCTGTTAAATGAATTTTATTTTTCGTGTTCCCAATGCATACACCCGCAAACGGTGCAATCCTCCAAGAAATATTTTCGTTTCATTTCGCTGTGCTCCTTTCAATCCAGTCTTTGACTCCGTGTCGGTAGCGTGCGGACACTCTCTATAGAGATCTGTACTAATACAAGAATTGTATTGTGCACTAAATATATATATATATATGCATGTGAACAGTTCGATTAGATATTAAAATAAAATAACGAATTCCTATACTGCAAATAGTTGGTGCTGTACATTGATTCTATAGTAGGAGTTTGAAAATATTTCAGGGATTTAAGTCCCAAATTGGCCTAATTCAAGATTACATGTCTAATTTAGACAAGTTAGTGAAGGTTCTGGTTCTTTCTTAGTGTGCAATTTACTTCGCTACCAAGTTCATTTTTCATTGTGTTTTTTCTTCACGGTGGACGATTCGAAGCTTCCAATATGACGCTCCAAATCGGAACGTTTTGGAAACAGTCCTTCATGCCGGCGAAGGTAAGTTTTTAAACTGTCGTATAGAGTAGTAACTGAGTTTTAATTTTTCATGTGTACGAAAGAGACGTTTTTGAATTTGAAAAATATTCAATAATGTTTATCATTTTTTGTCAAAAATTATTTTAACTTTTTTATTTATTCTTTATTTTAACTTTTTTATTTATTCTTTATTTTAACTTTTTTATTTATTTTTTATTCTTTATTTTAACTTTTTTATTTATTTTTTTATTCTTTATTTTAACTTTTTTTTTATTCTTTATCTTTTTTTATTTATTTTTTTATTCTTTATTTTATCTTTTTTTATTTATTTTTTTAATCTTTATTTAATCTTTTTTTTATTTATTTTTATTGTATATTTTAATTTATTATTGAATGTATTCGTAATTGTTTAAATTAAATTTAATTAATTAATTAAATTTTTTATTCAGCAATTTCAGACGTATCCTGAAAGTCCGTAACCGTAATATTTTTTCTGACCTCAAAATTATCAAAAACTAGCATTCAAATAGCCCCACGTATGCGTCAAATTTATTTGTCAACAATGCCCACCGTAGGTATTTAAATGGGAGCCCTGAATGTCTTGGGAGTGGATTCTACGGATTTGAAGATTGTGGCAATACTATTAGTTTTTGATAATTTTGAGGTCAGAAAAAATATTACGGTTCTAGGCTTTCAGGATAAGTCTGAAATTACTGATTATTTAATTTATTATTTAATTAAATTAATTAATTATTTTATTATATAAATTTATGTATTTAATGTATTTACCATTTAATTTATTATTTAATTTAATTAATTAATTGTTTATTTAATTAATTAATTTTTTTTACTATTTAATTTATTATTTAATTTAATTAATTAATTTTTTTTACTATTTAATTTATTATT
>JAQGAK010005255.1:0-10555 GCA_034696945.1 Lipothrix lubbocki | reverse complement strand
TAAGAACAGATTTTGGATCAAATTTACCGTTTTCAAAATTTTGAACCGTTTTTGGCGGGAAAAATCAAAATTTTGGACACATTTTATTTTTTTCCAAAAAAACCGTAACTCGTAGACCTTGTCGTGAGGGGTAATTCTAAAACACCATAAAATTACCTCCATGGTGGTATTTTTCTTTTCGCCGTAGCTTTTGAGTACCGGGCTCAAAAATGACGATTTTTAATTTTTTTCCCCAAAAATTTAAACATACCGCCACATTCAAGGCGCGTAAGACATGTACATACATACTAATATAGGCGGATAACTTGATTGGGCCGCCGCGCCTCAAAACCAAGCACGCGCAGCGCGCTTGTTCTTATGTTGTACAACCCATAGGTGCTACCACATGCAATATTTATTGTATTTAAGTGACTTCAAATACCCAAATATGTGAGAGCTTGTATGCATATAACCATGTATGACATGCGAGCCCGAAGGATCTCTTATAGAGAGAATTCTCTTATGTGGAGGCCTCTTATAGCGAGGTTCCAGTGTAGTTTATAACCTATGTTAACTTTATTCAAAACATAATAATAATATTATAACATTTTCTGAGTGAATTCGAGCATGATTTAGGCTTTTTAATAAAAGTATTACAGTGTAATTATGTCGTTATGTATATAATTTAAGGTAATTCGAGTTTTTCCGTATATTGAGGCCTAATACCCTATAACAGCGTACCCTTATAAGAGCGCAGATCAAGGTCTTTATAGTGTGCTCTTATAGAGGGAGTCGACTGTAGTGTCTTATGAGGAATATTCTCTTATACAGAATTTTCCAACACATCGAGTCAATAACATTAGTAATACCACCGGCCCCTTCAAAATATCTATTACAAAGGGAGTTCTCGTAGAGGTCACTTACAAAGATAGTCGACTGTAGTTATTTGCACGCTATTAATCCTTTTATAATTGTAGCTAAAAAAACAAATTTTAAGTTTCGTGGTAAGCCTATACAAGGCTTTATATAAATCAATAACTGTGGTGGAACTGGGCAACAAATCTATTTTGGATAGCGTGTCGCTTTAACATATGCTCAATTAATTAGCAGAAATTATAATGCGCTATTTCTTCTGCACTTCTCCGCAAGCATGTTGTGTTTGAAATAGTATGTATATTCTTCTTCTAAGACGAATAAACATTACAGTTTATTATTACAGCTTCGGACTGGCTTGCACAATTTTTGCTTCAATAGAAGCGTATTTTATAGTTTCTTGCAGTTGCCCCGCGTCGAAGACAGGCGCAGTCTTGACTTCCATAATTTAGAAGAAACCCTCAGCATATTAGTAGTAAATCATTGAATTACATAGCAACCAAATTTACACCACTGTCGCAAATAATCTTAGCTGAAATTTGAGTTATCTCATTGCATCAGCGTAAACGAAATATGTCTGATAACGACAAACGGCTGATACAATGAATCCACTTTCTTTAACTTATAAAAAATGCAGCTTAGATTAGCATGTGTGTTTTTGACTGCTCTGTTTTATAAATCAGGCATATCCGTTCATTGTCGAGAGTACGCAATATTTTCGGGATTGAATTTCTGGCAAAATATATTTAGCGACAATCACCAAATTCTGATAACACAAGGGACATGTGTTGAAAATTTGAAGGACGCCCAATTCCCGATACTTGTTTCAGACTTACTGCTCCCTAGGGACGAACGGATTAAATATAGCCCAGAACAAGTTTTTTATGAAATTGCCGTATGGAATTACGGAAAATTTCTATATGACACATCATCTCTCATTTTTCAGCCTAAGAGCAACGAATGTTGGCCAGAATATAACGGGTTGGCAGATCTCCTCTTTTTCCCATCGTCCAAGTCCTATGTCACCATAAGTGTAATAGCTAATAGTATTGGAGAATGTTTCAAACGATTTAAAGAATTTCCAGACCGGAAAAAAATGTATGATTTGACTTGGTTCAGTCTAATAACCATGTCAATAGCTGCAATCCAGAGAGGAGGATTTCACTTTGATATTCAGTCATGGAGAGTAGAATGCATGTACTGCTTACGGGATCCACGCAACACAGCGTATTTGAATTTACAAAATTACAAAACAAACAAAGCCACCTACCAGAGCTCCATAAATTTTGAACATTATCAAACGTTTCGGCAGGAGTTTCATAAAACAATGTCCAGCATGCTGGAACGACGAGCCATTCATTTCTGGCTGCCGATAATCAACTTCAAAACATTCACAGGATCCGGTGGGAAGAAATTATTTACAAAAACAGGCTTATGTGAAATATGGGAGCAAGTCGTCATGTCCATTGTCAAGCGAAAATTCAATTTGTCGGTTGTTGAACATTTTGACACAATAAATAAAAATATACTTAGCCCCTTTCATGAGGGAGTATTTGTTGCTGTCGACGTTCGAGTGGTTGTCAACGAGCAATCTTCGTCGATTTCGCTTTGGCCTATTTACAACGACGGCATTACATTTCTATCTTGTCACACAGTTTCGGAATATTTTAACTACAGCATTTACACTCGACCATTTACAACAGCGGTCTGGAGATTCTTACTCCTATGTTCCTTGCTGTCAGGTGTCGTTCTTTACTTTGTTGCCTACACGATATTTGAGTATCCGGTGGTAGGGGATGAAAGAAGAAGGCCGACCATTTTGGCACGTCAGAGGATTGCATTCGCGCTACCCTTTAGAGTCATTGTTGAGAACCTGTACTTAGCGGAAAAATCCGTGTCAAGTCAAGCTAGACTTTAAACAATATTGACGGTGTGGCTCTTGGCGGGCCTTGTGCTGAGTAATGCTTACAAAGGTGTCATTACTTCGGATCTGGCGGCTCCAGCACATCAAGTCGGCTTTACACACTTTGAAGATTTAAAAGGAGCGTTAATCCTACCGGCTTTGAGCAAGACGTTACTGGAGAGGCTTCGGGAAGAAACTTTCTTCACTCAAACCTTTTTATTTGGGGAAAGCAGGAAAACTGCAAATAGTGGCTAATTGGATGTACTTTTCACCAGAACATCTAGTCATACTTCTCCAGTGGTACTAACATTATTTGAAGAACAAATATTCTTGAAATATAGTTTCAATTTAAGCTGCAGCAGCAAAATAGGATTTTTTGAAAAGCGGAAACAAAACTTGGAGATTATATTTGAAAATATGTACCTCCCATTTGAATTACTTAGACAGTCCGTCGAAAGCGTCATTTCCGAGTGCAATAAATCTGCGTTGCTTGATCGGAAATCAACTATTTCGAACTTTGAAGTTCCAAAGAGTAGAATAGCTGGGGTAAGACACAAACCATTTGCTATCGCCGATGAGACCATTCTAAAAGGGGCGTATTCTTGGGCAATTCTAAAGTCCCGCGGAAATCCATTTGTAAATTTTATGAATGTGTTCTTGACTACTGGACTTTTGCATTATATTAAAGGTAGTGTCAATCAAAGTCAACGAAAGGATCGGACGGTTGGATATTTGATTAAATATGCGCCAAAAACTCGCGGCTTAGAATACGGATCAAATTTTATACAAACGATTTTAAGGATTTTCTTTGTTTTGACTTGTTGTTGTAAAGTTATTTTACTCTTGGAAGGATTCGTGGCAGCCATTTATTTTGAATGAATTTGTAAACTTCACAGTTATATTACAGTTATATATTATACGGACAAAATTAGTATTGCAACTGTGTGAGATATTTGCTGCAGCTATAGGAAACACATTGTAACCACTTGACACCTTTTTAAAACTGTTTTTTACAAATAACAGCGCCAATCATAATCTTTAAGTGTAGTGCGCTCTTATAAAGAGAGTCGATTGTTGTAGTTTGCGAAATAAAAAATGTGGATGAATATTTTGAAAATATGAAAAATTTATCTTTTATTTTACATTGCATATCTTGTTAATGGAATATTTGAAATATTTAATTTGAATATCTACTCAAGAAAGCAAAAAACAACAAAATGTTACCATAATGTTGAATTTTCTCTCCGAAACAGGGTCAAAATTTTGAAATTCGTCAATTTGATCAAAAACCAGGGATTAGAATTTAAGAGGCTTTTGGCTCACGTGCAGGAAGTCCTACGTCTAGAATTTGATTTTGGAAAAATGTAAGATTTTTATAGTAAAATATGGTGGTGAACGTTTAACCCCGGTCTACAGAATTATGTACGTATATATAATCGGCAGCATAGCCTTGATTGATCTCCGTCACAAAAACGTATCCCTTATTCTTCATAAGTTCCTTTAATTTTTCGTCCGCTCCGGGCACCATCCTAACGTGATTATACTCAATGGACCACGTTCGGACGAGGACGGACTCAAAAGGGAAAGTTTCCAAAACAGGGAGTTCGGCTCCTTCGATGTCCAAACTGAAGTAGTCAATAACCGTCATGTTCAGAGCTGCGATGAGGGAAAAGAGGGGGAAACACTTGACGGTGCTTTCTTCCTTTTCTGAGTCTCCCCAGAAGCGGTCCATTGCATTATCATTTTCAACTTCGGAATGAGATATTTTGCTTAACACTGAGTATTTCTTGTTGTGGACAAATTTCACCTATACAATCAACTCATTATTATGTACTTTTTGTTTATATTTTTATATTAAAAAAACTGATCTACGTATGTATGTAAATAAATTCATCGCTTCTACTGATTCATTGAATTCATTCAGGAATGCTAATTTAAATTACATATTTTAAATAAATACCTTTGTAGGAACCGACTTGGTAGACAAACAAGCGTCACTAGTCCAACTTTTTCTTCCTTTTTTACGCAATTCCTGAAAAACGGATGAATCCGGCTCAACCAAAAGACCCGTCCACCCAAAATCCCTTTCAAGGACCAATGTCGTCGAGAGATATTCGCCGTCGTTTGCTCCAGCCTCGATGAAAATTCCGTTTGTCTATTCAAACATCACATTTAGAGAATTTAATAGAATTAAAAAAGTGAATATATACAATCTATGTAAGTTTTAAAAAATGTCAATATAAAAGCAAACATAATTACAAAAAAAAACAAATTAAATAAAAAAAAACTAAAAGCAAAATTAAAACCAAACAAGTATGGTCACAAAAATCCTAAATCTTTTATCATCTATGTCAGGATTGCATAACTAATTAAAGCAAAAGTGTTATACATAACACTTTTGCATATATGTACACTCATTTTTTAAATAATTGTACTAACTTTATTTTTAAGCAATGCCATAACGGTTAAATGTTGCTTTTCCTCTGCAGCTGGATCTCCTTTAGGATCCACCAAATCGTAAGGTACGGGAACAGGCGGGAAAAGATGATGTTTTAAAACATATTCCAGCAGCATTGGGTCATTTTGCTTTAACCCGCTGTTCAAGTTTGGATTAAATACAAGCTCTTCTTGGTCTTGATACTCAAACTTAGGTACTTGACTTTCGCTAACGGGAGGTTTGAACTCGGAAATTTCTTCTTTGATTTTGTCTTTGTGGGACACTTCCCGAGAATTGTTTATTAATAGCAAAACTATAGAGATGAAGGAAATGAAAAGTAACGGAATCCATTGGCGTGGCACGTTTCGGAACATCTTTGGCATTTTGCTAATATATTAGGTGCCTAATAAAATAGTTTTTACAGAAAATCTACAAGGCGGAATTATTCGTATCCTATGCAACTGGAATAGGCTACACTACATATAATGCCGAACCGGGGGAAACTTTTGTATTAATTGTTTTTTACAAAATATGGATTATTATAAAGACGAAAATTTTGTTGAACGTAATAACATTAGGTTTTGTTATGCAATAATATAACTATCGTATTTTTCACTGAAGTTTTTTTAAATGCTTTCCTAAATTAACTAAAAGTAAAAGCTTCTTCTTGGTTTAGTCCATAAAAATATAAGCATCTGTTTTGCTTTTCTACTCTTTCCAAAAGCTCCTCATCATCATTTCCCATTGGCACACATTCAGCATATGTGAACTATTTTAATTGATTGATTTATTGCGTTTGAGCCGCAGAATATACACACATGAAACAAAATGTATATTTACATTGATATTTATATAATTTGTATAGATAACATTTCGTCATCAACATTCTACTAAATTTACATTGAAATGGTATAGCTCATGAATATACTTGTCGGATAATTTACAGAGTTTGGTATGTAATATTATTATTTTTAATTTTATAATAAATTTATATAATTTTATATTTATTTTACATTCTAAACTTATGTATGTCTAATACATTGTATATACATACAATAGCGAATATTATATTCAAAATAAAGGATGTTCTATGGGGTCACATATCTCAGGAACAGTTTCAGACATCTACCTACAAAACGTTGAAAAATAATTGATAGCCAACAAAGAGAAGATGCCTTTCTGGAGCGATGTGTGGGCGATGTTATTGCATTCATCCCAAAAGATAGATGCGATGAGATCTTGGTTGTACTTAACCCTTACCATCCAAAATTTCAATTCACAATTGAAGTAGAAAATAACAACTAAAAAGCGTTTCTGGATATTCTTATTATCCGCGAAGGAAGCATCATCCTCACCAAAATCTACAGGAAGCCCACAAATACGGATCGGTACTTGAATTATAACTCTTTCCACTACAAATCACATGAAATCTTAGTAGTCAATTTTTTAGTTTACCTAGTTAGTTAATTTCTCAGTTTGCCATAGGGATCGGAACAATTCAATTCATTTTTTCCAATTCAATCTAATTATTTTCATGAATTAAATTTAAACTGTTCAATTCAATTTAAAGCTTCACAATTCAATTCAAGAAAAACGCAATTTAATTCAATTCAAACAATTCAAAACCTTTATATATACCTCTATATACATACATATATAAGAGCCTCTGTTCTGGAAAAACTATATTGTCCGGTCCAGTGGTTTTTTGTAAATTATCAAAACTTCAACATTTAAAATTTTTAACTAGTGTTAAACAAGTAATAAATTTCAACGGATTTTGTGTACCTGTTTCTAAAAATACTTATAAGCTGCTTGTCTAAATTTCCAAAAATCAGGTGCTGAGTCTTTTTGTTAAAAAAGTCATAATTTTAAATTAAATTTTTAATGCATCTAAAAACTCCTAAGGCGAAATAGGGAAAACAGCCAGACTATTTGCACATATTCTTGGCACCATTATTACACTGATTGAAATCGAAAGTCTCAAGAAAATATCAAAATTTAAAAGTTTTTGCAATTTGAGATAACTCTGAAATAATCAATACATCCATAATAATCCAAAGTGTAATTAGGGACCGTTTCATCTATGCTATTAGAATTCCCTGTCCTTAAATCAGTACGTCCGTCGGCAGCGTATCCCAAGAAAGAATAGAGTTACAATAACAAATGTTACTGTAGAGTGACGCAGCGTTTTAAAGTAATTTTACCACGTAATTTTTTGTACATTTCTCCTGCCCCTCTGAGGAATGCCTACGAGCGCTGACGCCGCCCCTTTGCGCAAGCCACAGATTATCGCAAAGCGGTGATTTTCATAAACGTTTCAACGAAGTTCGACTTTTTATTCTTAAGCCACGTTTGTTTTCGCTCCTAAAATTTTGAAAATGTAAAATTTTTATATCCGGCATTGTCATTCCATCTGTAAATTACAATTCGAAACAAATATAAATTGTTTGAATTGCAATTCAGTCGTAACAATTCATTTCAATTCAACGTTGCTTCAATTCATTTCAGTGGCGTGAATCGAATTGGTTTTTATCTGAATTGGATTGAATTGAATTGGTTTTTATCTGAATTGGATTGAATTGAATTGGTTTTTATCTGAATTGGATTGAATTGGTTTTTATCTGAATTGGATTGAATTGGTTTTTATCTGAATTGGATTGAATTGGATTAAATTGAATTGAACTGGATTTATTTGGATTGGATTGGACAGAATTAAAACATACCAATTCAAAAGTGAATTGTTCTGATCCCTACTTTGCCATCTACATTACAGTGAACGCCCGCTATAAAAGCACACTATAAAACTGCAGCAAAGTGCTGTTTGAACCTAATGCCGTTATAGCGAAACTAAATTTTTAACTATTATTAAGGCACTTTAAAACGTTTAGTACATAATAATCCATATTTGTATTAGATATCACAATCTAAAATATGACGCGCAATTTAGTTATAAAAAGGTGAACGATGTCTTGATATTTCCTAAATATTTAACTTTGTTTAATCCATTTATCTAAAGGCTTGTATTTTGTGTTTCAATCTCTTCACTATCATCATCATCATGACAATCTAGATCAGGCTTTTATAGAGAGAGCTGTGGGAACCACAGGATGGGTTAGTTTCACTCTTATAACGCAAATGCCTTTATAGCGAGTGCTTTTATAGAGGAAGCAAATAACATACAAAGATGCACGGACGGGTCAACAAGTGCTGTTAAGGAGAGTGTTCTGTTATAGAGGGATCTCTTATAGCGGTGGTGCATTGTATATTGAAAGTGAGCTTTATCGCATACATCAATCCCTTTCAGAAAACTTATCCCCCCCCAAATTTATTTATGATCGATTTAATATTGAACTAATTAAAAATACTTCTGTAACATAATATTACATTGTAGTTAATTGCTATAAATTTTTGACTGGATTTTTACAAAAAGATTCATAAAAACTTGATTTAGTCTATAATCATTTTTAACTGAATGAAAGAGGTTCCAGTGTATATTACACACGTGCTCGTTTTCTGGCAATATTTATTGAGTAATTATTTTTAGTACAAGTCTACATGCACTTTAATTCTTCACGAATTGGAGCCCATAGATACGCAAGGCAGTAGTAGAACAGTATTATTTTGGCGCCAAACATTAAATTTTGAATTAAATTGGGTTTACGTCATAATAGTTGACAAGATTTTTACCCATGGAGGTTAAATGTTAAAGGTTTAATGTTTTGTTGTATTTTCTTCGGTCATGTAACGCTGAATTTTAGTGAATCTAATAGTCCTCTCTACAAAAGAAGCCTTGACAGAACTGTGGATTTGGTAAGGCTTGATATCATGATCAAATAAAAACTTTTTGAACTTTTTACTCACAAACTCTTTTCCAAAATCTGTATATAGAAAAACAGGCGTGACATTTTTAGCTTCGTCAAAAACATATAGACTCGAACGCTGAAATCATCATGTCAGCTGTTTTATGTCGAATAAATCTTGTGTACAATTTTTTTGAAAGACCATCTACTACAAACAGTACAAAACTCTAATTTTTATTTTGTCTTTTTATATTCGATATGTCTTTCAAATCTGCCGACCAGATTTCAGATACAAAATTGACACGTATTTTTCGACGAGCATATTTCTTTTTCACATCTTTATGCAATGAATAGGATTTTAGCTTGAGTAAATCTAAATCAACTTGCTTCTTATCGCTATACTGTGGGTTGTTTTTTAAAAAGCCTGAGAGACCACTAAATGCTCCCGCAAGGCGACGATTAAGATATGTGTCAGTTGCAGCCATGGTTTACTTACTTTCTGATGATTGTACAGATGTAGCGGTTGTTTTAGTAATTTTTAAAGATAATGATGTAAAGCCATGAGTTTTCTACTTCTTTTAAAATATGTATAGATTTATTGGCAATTTTTGTACATCTTTACAAATATTTATAGATATAGCCGTTATGTTTGTATTTTTCTTCCAATATGTGTGGATATAGCAGTGATGTTTCTACTTTTCTGAAATATGCATGGATATAGCTGCGATGTTTATACTTTTCGGAAATATGTATCGATATAGCGGTAAAATTGTAACTTTTCCGAAATATGTATGGATATAGCGATGGTGTTTATACTTTTCCGAAATATGTATAGATATAGCGGTAAACTTTTAACTTTCCGAAATATGTATGGATAACGCGGTGATGTTTCTACATTTCTGAAATATGTATAGATATAGCTGTGATGTTTATAATTTTCCGAAATATGTATGGATATAGCGGTAAACCTTTTACTTTTCCGAAATATATATGGAAATAGCGGTGGTGTTTATACTTTTTCCAAATATTTATGGATATAGCGATGATTTTATTATTTCACATGGATAAAGCGTTGATTTTGGAATTTACTTTATAATACACGGATGTGGCAGTGATTTTAGAAATTTACTGAAGGACATGAATATAGTGGTAATTTTGGTAACTTATTGTGAAATTGATAGATATGACAAGCTTGGCTGTTATAACTATAATGCAATTTACACGCTTTGCTGTGAAAATGAAAACTGCAGATATAATGTTATTAATAATTTTTTCTGTAAAAGCATTTAGCGGTGAATTTGGCTTTTGGCTGATATAATAATGTACATAGAAATAATTTGTGCGCTTTGCTGATAAATGCATTATTGTTCTTGTCGTTGGGTTTTGCAGGTGCACGACACAGCCCTGCCTTCGATAGCTTTACTTATGACGTGCTAGCCCGAATATGACACACAATATTTATTTATGCCGGATCCGGAATTTATTTTAAGCAGTAACTTATTTATTTCTCCAATAGGTCTAATAATTCATACAACTTTCGGTGTAAATATAACAATAAATCAC
>JAQGAK010005254.1:0-10556 GCA_034696945.1 Lipothrix lubbocki | reverse complement strand
AACTGTTCATGAGAACAGTTTAGACTGAGGAGGGAAGAGAGATACCAAAGCGCATGTGTGAACTAGGAAAGGCATCTCTCAGTCTCCTTCCACCAATTATATTTTTTCATATATTGAAAAAATAAAGGATTGTAAATCCGAAAATAAACAAAAAACAAAAAATAAGCATATTTTTACAATGTGGTGTGTTACCCTCCCCTAAAATGTGAGCAAAGGGCAACGGAGCGAAAGCTACAAGGTAAATTAATTAGTAAGTAATTACAAGCAAAATAATGAATGAATTATATAAATTGTAATATTTATATGTAATTGTTATATAATTGGAGGAAAAATAATTTTATACCCAATAAAGGGTTTATAATTTTAAATAACCTTTTAAAGGTTGTACAAGTTAAAGAACTTTTTATCATTTATACCCGTCGTGGGTGTACATTAATTAAGTATGTTATTATTTATTTTTCCCTGAACAGGGATTACAGATCATAAGGATATTAATCCGTTTTTCTTTTTTATAAACTAAGTTCATAATTGTTTAAACTTACACAAATAATATGTGCATTGCATTGATTACAGTATATAGTAAATAGATCTTAACTTATATAGTTTGAAATATTGACAATAATTTATATTAAATTATTAAGAAATGCGCAAAAGATTTATAAATTACACACTAAACAAGAGGCAAAAGAATTACATGGCTTTAAGCAAAAATTATTTTAAATTAATTTTCGGAAAAAAATAAAAATAAGAATATTATGTATAAAATTTACGGGAAATAAAATTGGAGTGTTGAGTGAACCTTCCCTCCCCTTCTTCGTTTGCTAAATCCTAGCTTGATGACTCAATTGACAGTAGGGGCTTTGAGCGAGGCTGGTGTCGGAGCAAGTGGATGAGTCTTGCATGTGTGGAGGCTTTGAGCAGAGTTTAGCTGTCAAATTGAAGTCCGATTTTTCGGAAAAAGCGCCCTCAGAAGGTTCAGGAGAGGTGAAACTCAACACAGGGATGTACGAGTGATTATACGGGGAAAGCCATAATAGTTCCAGTGAATCTGTTGAGTATGCAAAATACAATCATTAAGAATTTGATAATAATATTTAAAAAATAAAGTACCGTATAATGGTATATAATAATAATGTGCAAGTAAAGGTTTAAGTATATAATAAAGATTATATGACAGTGAAAACTGTATTGAAATGATTTAGTTTATAATCTATAACTCCGTAAATGGAGTGAATTCATATTGAAGAGACGACTTATCTGTATTATTCTTGGTCGTCGTGGGACTCAATTTCAGTGTTGACTTCCTGTACAGATTCCGTTTGGGAAGATCCTTGAATAGAGTCGGCATGTCCCAGATGGAGAGAGTCGGCTTTGTCGCAAAACAAGTCTTCCTTGAAAATATTCTCCTCAGGTTTTGATGGAGGAGTTGCTTCCGGCTTCACCACTGGTGTTGGAGTGGGCAACTTTATGGAGAATGCCTTGGTAGCTTGATCAGCACTGATGGTCGTCGGACAAAAATTCAGAGTTTGTTGTGGAGCAGGTGTACGGGTTACCATGTTTGTCTTGTCTGGATATTTTGACTGGGCCAAGGCTAAACCCATTGATTTTGAAGTTGATGTCTGTTGTGGGGGATTTTTTAGATAGACCCGTCCGAAGCCACTATTGAGAAATAGATCTGGGTTTGTTGGTGGCTCTGAATCAAATGAAAAGAGTGGCGAAGTGGCCGTGGGAGCCGGAGAAGCGTCAGCTTGGGGAGGTGGTAGACGGAGTCGATAATCGATTTGTAATTGGTTGAGAATTGTTATGAAGACTCCTTTTCGAATACCCATTACTGTTTCTCCGTATAATAATTTCTTGAGCGTTTCCCAGTGGTCTGGGGGAATTACCGATTGACGGATTGTGGTGGACACAAGTAGAATTTTTCGAAGCTCCGGAGATTGGGCTGCAAGAATAAAGCGATGTGCCTCTCTCAATGAACCATCCGTAAGTTGTACACGGCAGTCGTAAGGCATTTGGAGGATAGTTTCTTTATAGGCGTCATCAATTGTCATCTTTGGCTCGATCAACACTTGATCCGTTATAGCGGTTTTTTGAGTCATATTTTCAACAGCCCAGGGGAAGTGTTCTCTTTGACGGGAAGTTAATTTGGACACATCCGTAATGACTTTGAAGGATACATTCCAATCGACCAGTAACGGAATATTAGCCAGGAGATCTGCTTTAGTCCAGAAGGCCACTCCGTAAACGAGAAAGCAATTTATTTGGTTGATCACCTTATAGTCCACATTACGGAGAAGAAGTATTGATGGTGGAAGGCCCTTTGGACACAGATCCGTCAATCGTGTGATCATTTTGGGAGCATTCTGGAAGAGGGGCTCGTTGTATATGCCTGCCAAGTATTTTGCATTGTCCCTTGTACATAATACCGGGATCTTGCGCTTGAGCTGAGAGTCCAGGATCACCTTGTGATTTTCGATGGTGATGATCAGTTTGTCGTCAGCGGCCGTCAAGGGTGGCTCGATTTCTAAAAAATATCGACATTCAATTAATTGATTGTTTACAAAAATATCTAATTTTCTTACTCAAAATAAAAGATTTTGTCAGAGTATTGATATTAAGTTTGTATTTAAAATGTATTAATCGGTAAAAAAATTCATGGAGAAAATCAAGAATAAAAAATAACAAAAGAGACGAAATCAGTGGATTGTAAAATATGATAAGTTGTCTATAATAAAGATATTCACCATTATGAATTAATGATTAAAAATTATTGAATTCATAGTCAAATTTAAACATATTAATAATGAAGTGGATATTACTTAAACAAAATACAAGGAATTGAAAAAGTAAATTCCCGTAAAGGGTGTAAAAAATTAAAATAATTTGTTACCAGGATAGTTGAGTCCGTCACGGAAGCAAAGCGTCATTGTTAGATGTATTCACAATTATTATAAGCCAAAATTAAATGCGATGGATTTTATGTAGTATTAACAAAGTAACACTTTTAAATTTAATTGAAATGGAATATAAACAAATGTACACTGATGTAAGCTATCGGACTGAAAGTTAGTGAGCGAGTACGGGAAAATGAACTTTGGAACCAGAAATACTAAGATTTTGATGTTGTAAGGTCGGTAGTTAACGTGAGAATGATCAGCAAAATTAAAATTCCGTAAAGGAAAAAATTAGAACATTACTCTCCTACGAGCTGGGATTCTCGAATGTTCGGACAGAATGCATAATTGTAAGGAACAGTGGATTATTTGTACCTTTGAAACAAAAGAAATGGTTTTGGTTATTATAAAGGTTTATTGTAGGTTAACCGTTATATAGACATTACAAGTTGATTTGGAAAATATCATTTGTCAAACTCATTTCAAAGGAAACTAAATACTAATGAATACAAATGACACAATAAGCTATTTTAGCATAAAAGAAAAAATGGTTTTGTGAAAAGAAAATTGTTGATAATCATTTAAACGGTGTAAAATATATGACAAGTACACTCTCGAATTACGAGATAAAATTGATAAGTAATATTGTATAATGAAATCACATAAACGGAGAAAATATCCAGGGTCCCAAAATCGATGATCATCCGTTTGTACATGTAACTATAAACACACAAAACAACCAAAAAAACAACTATTAACATATTTTAAAGCAATTTGGACAAGCAGAATATGATAAGAGGCAATGTTAAAAAGGTAGTTATGCAAATTCAAAAAACATTAGGTATAAAGTTAGAATAAGGTGCATGAGAAAAATATATAAAACACGCTTATTTACAGTTCATGGCCGTCGAATAAGATGATTATTGATGGTCTGGAGGGTTGGCGAGGTAATATCCCGACCGTTTTTGTTCCTCTGTATAATTTAAACAGTCGAACCAAATATGATCCTCTTGACGGCAGTAGCCACATCCATGGTCATGTTGCCAATGTTCGTCCTCGCAGTACATATTGTTCAACATGTAGAAGTAGCAGATGCGAGGACATAGTTTCGCCGTTGTGAATCCTTTAAAAATTTTTTGACCAAAAACGGATCGGTAATCTGGTGTTTGATATTTTACCTCTCCGCATCGGAAATAATTTCCAATGTTATAAAGCCAACGGAAGAACTCCGACACTCGATCTTCATAGCTGCTTATGAACCGTACTTGAGTTACTGTTTGATAATACTGTGGAATATCAACGTACGCATGAATATTGTGGAGTCGTTCACGGATTGCATTGAATGATTCCTGATTTCCGTAATTGGTGTTCGGGTTGAGTAGAATGACTGCCAATTTGCTGGAAATTAAGGCCACATAGTATTGGGGTGTAATTTCCCGTGTGCGGACTTCATCTATTCGCTGTTGACGCAGAATAGGTAAATATGTAGTCGTGTGTCTGCGAGGGCATAGTTTCTGCATTTGTTCCATGGACATGGTAGTGATTTTGATGGATGTCGATGGTACTTCGGGTGGTTGTTGGATCGGAAATGCTGCTGCTTCATCCTGTAACGGGATTTGAGGCTGGAAAAATTCATTGATAATTATATCCTGAATATTGTCCTCAATAGGTTGTTGTGGGATCGGGACGGCTGCAGCTTCCTCTTGTACATTGTCCTCAATGGGTTGTTGTTGAATCGGGAAGGCTGCAGCTTCATCTTGTAAATTGTCCTCAATTTGTTGTTGCTGATCCTGTATGATATTATTGTGGACTTCATCAATAACCTGTGGGGGAAGTTCGGGAATAAATTCCAGAACAGCTTCTTCTCTATTAACTGCCTCAACAGGTTGTGGAAATGGTATGTCTGCCAACAACGGTTCAATATAGACTTCGTTGAGATCTTGAGCTTCTTCTGAATGGAGTTGTAACAGCCCTTTACAAGGCTGGAAATCTAGAATAACTCCGTCGAGAGGATCTTTAGGAGGTGATGATATAGATTCCTCATGGTCTGGACTTTGTGGAGAATCAGGCAAAAGAAACGGTTGGAGTGAAGGTTCCATACTTTCGAGAAATGTATAAAAATCCCTGAAGGATTGCCGGAATGCTGAGTAAGTGGATGAATTTCTCATCTGTAGTCGTCGAGGATTGCGAAGGTCATTAGCGGGCAGAGTGTTCCACCATTCTTCGACGTCCGGTTGGAATCGAAGAAGTGTATCGGGGAATTGAACAATGTACTCATAGTTCAGATGGTGGTACACTGGAATGAGATTTCCGAGGTATTGATAGATAACCGCCATAATATAATACCAGTAATCATCACCATCAGCGGTGAAGAGCGTCCTCAAGAGAACATGGAGATTTTCACAAACCGTCCCAGGTGATGTATCCATTTCGAACTGGACGGGGAGCGTATTAGTCATCGGAAAATTGTCCGGAAGATCATAATCTCCTTGAAGTTCTGTAAAAATGGATCCCATGACGGATTGTACTTGAAGCATGATTTGGTAGATTCGAACTACGTGTGTCTGTTGCCATAAGATTCCGTCAATGTCGTCTAGGACACGAAATAGAGACCAATAAAGTCTCTGACGGGCAATACTAAGACGGGCGTAAGCCGGATTATCCATCCTAAGGGAATTTCGAAGTCTTGACCAGGCTGAAAAATGAATTTGGTTATATGCACGTAAAAGCTTTTTACATTTTTGCCCGTATAATTATTATAAACAGCACTTTCAAAGCAAGTAATATTTATAGCGGTATAAAGGCAAACCAACCTGGAGTATTTACAAAATTCTTTTGGTAATAGGCCATAAACGGAGAAAATAAAGTGGTAATATTAGGATGATTAATCCGTTGTACTGTAAATTAAACAAAATCATATTAGATTATATTTTTCTTGTACAATAAAAATTAAGTATTTTGGGTGTTGGTCGAAATAATTAAAATTGACTCTTAGTTTCGAAAGAATTAACTAGTTTTTTCTGAACTGGTCGAATGCCAGTAAAAAATGGAAAGGTAAATAAAATTCCGTTAAATGGGAAAAAATATTTGTTGAAAAATGATAATGGATTAGTTTTGTAATTGAATTTATTATAATGACAGAATATAAGAAATAAAAATTCGCATTTGTTACTATAATTATTACGACGTAATTACATGAACTGGTATTATGGAATTAATTATTATACTTTATACTAATTATTAAATTAGTTGATCTTTTGAAAAGATAATAATATGGTAGATTATTTAATGAATATTATGAAAGAAAAGAATTGTATTACTTATAATTAATTAATTAGTACTTTTGTGATAAGTCAGATTAATTAAAAAATACCGTAATAGCGAAGGACTGACGGGGTAGCCAACAATGCAGAGTAGATCAGCACTAATGAAGCAATAGAATGCTTTGTTGTTATGATGGCAATAATAATGTAAATTCCGTCAAACGGATAAAAATTCTTTAAAAATGAAAACTTTACTGAATGTGTAGTATGAATTCACTGAAAAAATATAAAAATTTTGATAATTTTAACTGAAAAGAGCAAAAATAATTGCGAAGCAGTTTATATCAATGTACTGTCGGAGTGTAGAATACGACGATTGAAGAGTACTGAAATGGCGTCACCACTCACGTCGCATTGACGTTTGAAATTAAACTGGGAAAATAAATTCCGTATGCAAATTAGGCAAGTTATTCTTTAAAAAGGAATTTATACGAACAACTATGATAATAGTGTATAAGTAAACACATAGAAAAATTATTATATTAATTTTTGAAATGAAGTTGCTACAACGGTAATAATACTTTCAAATTGAGGTAAAAATAAAATTCCGTGTTTGGATGTAAAAAAATATTTTTAACATTATTATGCCTTGGAAAAATAATGGCAGGTTATAGAGGAAAGGAATTGTATTCTCAGCTTTGTTGATTTTAATTCACGCTGACGGAATTTCTTGTGTAATTTCGTAACTTATTATAAATAATGTCCCAAGAAGTATTAAATATTAATGCTATGGGCAGAAATTTAATAATGAAATTCCCTTGATGGGGAATGAAATTACTCAGTATCATCATAAACGATCAGTATCAAAAAACGTGATATGGAGTGAATATAATATTGAAATGGTAATTAAATTACGTTTAGGAGAAGATAATTAAATTCTTGAAGATGTGAGATGATATTTATTCGTATTTTAAGAAAATGAAGAAAATATTTACGTATGTTGTTCGTTATGGTAGGGAATATGAAAAATATTCGCATTAATGATCGTACTAAGTATATTATTTGGATATTATTTTGTAATGAAAGATACGAGAATGATTATTTGTCTCCTTGATATTAATTAAAAGATTTTTGTAGCATTTGCGTGTGCCAAAATGAGTAAAATGTGAGAGTATTTATCATATATTTGCCATGGCGAACTCATTAATAAGCAATGGGATTTTAGTGTTGCAATAAGCTAATGTTATTAAATGATGTTGAAATGTCAACAAAGGGGCGAAATGAGAAATTGACTTTTTTCCTCCGAGTGAAATCATGGTGATGAAATAACTTTTTCATGAACTTTATGTTATATAAGGATAGAGTTTCCTGTTGATGAAGAAAAATATTAAATGTGTTTAGGTCCTACAAGATAAGGATTATTATTCCGTTAAAGGATTATTATTTACTTATATTTATGTGGAAATTTCCAAAATTTAAGAACGAATAATAAGTATTTATATTCCACCATTATGGTAAATTAATAGCGTGTGTATGTGTATAAATGAGAGTGGTACGGGAAGTTGTAATGGAAAATTAATATTATTTATAAAAAATTTCCGGTAATGGAGATTATGAAAAATCATTTAGGTAATTAATTATTTATTATTTTTATTATTGTTTTTTTTTTTTTTTTTTTTTTTTTTTTGAGTTATTGAAAGGTGAACGGGGAGGAAGTTGGAAATGAATATGAATTATAGTGAAACGTACAGGTATAAATTTACGGAAATGATTATGAGAATTCACTATTTATGTTTCCTTTTGGAATAGAGATTTTGGTCGTATTGACGGGATTTTTTCTCCGTGTCGGAGATGCTGCGGCGTCTACTTTGGGATGCCATAACGGCAGCGGAAACGACCCTTGGAACATGACTTGCGCCCGGATTTGCCGTGGGAGATATGATCGATCCTACAGGGCAATGTATATTTGTTTGAATGGGCGAGGAAAAGTCGGGAAGTGTAATGAATTCGGGAGTTCGGTTTAAGGATAGATTTAATAATCCCGATGACGATAGAGTTGATGATCCGTCAAGGCGGCTGCGGCTACGCTGAATGACGGGATTTATTGGAGCTTTGGAAAAAATTGAATCTGATTCGGAGTTGTCAGAGTTATTATTATTAGTTTTATTTATTACTCGACGAACTTTTTTCTTTCCTTTACTGGATTTTTTAGCTTCTGGAGATGAATCCTTGGCGGATGAAACTGATGAAGATTTGGCCGAAGATTTTGATGGTTTCTTTTTAATTTTTTGTTCGTCTTCGACTTCTGATGTAGAGGAAACTGATGATGTTCCTATTCGAGGACGTAAAACTCTGGAAGATTTTGGCAAAACGGTTCTGTAATCTATTTTATTCCGTGTTTTCTTCTTTTTTCCTATGACCAAATGTTCTGTGTCTGGATTTGCTTGAGATGAGAAACCCTGTACGTGATTTACTGGAGTTTGCTCTACAGTTTCTGTTATTTCGCAAATCGTTTGGTCCGGATCTTGTTCCGGAACTAATGTTGTATTTAATTCATCAGGAGCACAGGCTCTACTGGATGAGGATGTTTGTTTTGGTTCTTCAGGAGTCTTCGCTCGACTGGAATTAGATTTTCGGCTTGATTTCTCAGGAGTGCTTGCTCGA
This sequence comes from Lipothrix lubbocki, assembly GCA_034696945.1. Lineage (NCBI taxonomy): Eukaryota > Metazoa > Arthropoda > Collembola > Symphypleona > Sminthuridae > Lipothrix > Lipothrix lubbocki. The sequence goes on along the minus strand of JAQGAK010005254.1, from coordinate 1,735 downwards.
CTGGTCACCGATTTTTTAGAGGAATCTTTTGGAGGAGGACTTGCTCTACTGACGGAAGATTCTTGAACGTTAAAAATATTTGATAAGCCGTAACTTGAACTTGAAGTATGTGGTGTAGACGGCAACGGAGGATACTCCGTTGAACTGTGGAATATTGCTGAATATAAGGATTCAACAGGAGGCCTCGCCCATGCCATATATTCGGACGTCTCCTGGCCACGGCGCAGGCAATGTGGTAAATTCATACTCTCAGGACTTGCATCTTGAGGGCGTCTCGTGGGCGTTTGATGACTGGCCCCTCTTATACTTAATCCGCGTTTATTTTTCGCAATAACGACGGAGTCTGCCGCGGAAGCTAAAGGTCTTCGCGGTAGGAAGACTGGAGTAAACATTTCCGGAGAACCCTGTGAGGAAGTTTCTGTAAATGTGTTGGTTTCACTAACAGGGGTAGATTCCACGTTTGTAGGTGGTATCGTGTCTCTGGACGGAAGTATTTCCTCTGGTTTTCGCATAGAAAGCATTTGTTCTATGTTATGAGTTATTGTCCTGCACGGGCTGAAGCTGAAATGAAGATTTTTATTATCTTCGCCGGGCATTTTCAGGACTTGTGATTTAATGAATTTTACTCGCTCTTTATTATCAGCATAAAAGGCGGGTTGTCGACGACCCATTAGTTCTTCTATAGTTCGTTGGAGCTTGGATAATTCCGTTTGGATAAAATATAAATCCTCCTGGATAATATCAGATGGAGAAGAAGGATGGCGAAGATCTTGATCCTTATAAAGAACTGATGCTCCCGTAACAGATACATTATCCAGAATTAGAATTTCATGGTGTTGTCCGGATATGCTTGGAGGATAAATTGGATCAGTAGTGGAGTTTATTGTTGATTGTACGGTAATATTATTTAAAAGGTTATTATTAATTATATTACTTGTAGATTGAGGCGAAGTTACGTGGAAAAAGAAGTTTTGTGGAATTATGGGAGAAATTATTCCATTAGGTGAATCGAACAACGGCGGGGAAACTGGAGAAGATTTAGTAATATTAAATGATGATTCCATATTATTTATTGGGTGGTTTTGGTGTGGATTATTTGGAGTACTGTTTTGGTAAATTATAGTGGGCATAGGGGAATTTAAAAGATTTAGTTGATGTTGTAATTCGTCAGCCGTAACAGGTGTATTAATTAATCCGGGTTCGGAATTAATAGTAAAATACTCGATAACTGGATTACGTGGAATTACATTAATGAACGGGTTGAAAATATATCCATGTTCCGCTGGAGGTGGTGTGGGTTGTGAATTAAATAAATTTAATAACTCTTTTACTGTATTAAAATCTTGAGATCGGTTACTTTCCTTGAGGATGTCTTGAAGGATGGTTTCGGATAAGTCTGCAGTTATGGGGAAATGATCGTTGTTACTCAACATAATATAATTTGTGCCGTAGGGATGGCAAAAAATAAATGGTGAATTTTGAATAGGAAAATCCCTTTCTGAACTTCCTGCAGTCGGTTTGTTAACAGGGATAAACGGAGTATTTTCAGGATTTGTGACTAAGTTATGGGGATAATTTGTTGAATAAGGATGTACTGAGGACTGATTTGTGAATGTTCCAGGAATTGATTCTGTTTAAGGTGGAGAACTTCTAATGACATTAGGATCAAATTGTGAATTAATTAAAGGGTTAAAAATATAAGCCTGATCTGGCGTATGTGGGTTGGGATGGGAAG
>JAQGAK010005253.1:0-10558 GCA_034696945.1 Lipothrix lubbocki | reverse complement strand
GTTAAGCATTAAATCACACATTTTAGCAAAACAAATTAAAACTTGTTTCTAAAGTATTTTGACTACGTAATGAAAATGTGTTACTTGGGCGGTTTTCGTCATCAAATCCACTCAAATAATAGGGGAAGGCTTTGCGAATTACGTCAGGGGCCTTCCAAGTGTCCAAGTCCCATGTTAATATATACTGGAAAAGTTTATAATACATATAATACATTTTGCACCTCAATTTACAAAATTAAAAAGCAAATAGATTATATAAAAGTATAAAGTTTTCGAAATTTATTTGAAATAAATAACAATTTGATTCACAAAACTACTTTGGACGTTTCAATATGGGAATAAAATAAAATTCATTTGAAAAATATAAAATACAAACAAGTAAACACAGTTAATTGAATAATAAACGATCAATAAATAAAATAAAAAGGAGGTGGTCAGATTGAAATAAAAAATTAAAACGGATTTTATTGAGAAAGTAAGCTAAAATCACTGAAGACATTATATATTACTTTACCTGTAATTCCGGCGGTACCTCTTCCGGATAAATTTGACCGTGCACAATCATCAACTTAAGGACGAAAAGCACAAAAATAACATTAAAAACGCTGAATTTACTCATGGCTTTGCAAAAAATGTTTCCACAAATGAAAAACTCTGATTAAGGAACTTATAGATTTTCCCCACAGAAATGAAATGACTTCCTCCACTGAATTTTTATGCGATAAATAAGGATTTGAAGTTCGTGAAGACATAATTATTACAATCCAGTTTCATAATAATTATTAGGTTGAGTAAACTGCAGGGATGCGCAGATGAGGAGTGTTAAGTTAGAAAATAATTGCTATCATCATGCAATTTGACGATGATTATCATATGAGAAATCTAAATATCAAGCTGAACCAGTTTATTGCTATGATGAATTATTGTTCTTTATATACTATATGCGCATTTTCATATGGTTTATTATGTATACCATGGCAAAAAACTACATTTTAATGTTAAGGAACAGCTGTGCATTTGGAAAATTGTATACATTGAAGAACATGGAAATCAGTGCAAATATGTATTTTGTGGGGAGCTTTTCGCATTAGGCAATCAATCATTTATTGATAATTAATTTTTTGGTAACAATCTTTCCTTTATGATAAGCTTACTATTTTAGTAGGTATATGTTTGTTGTTACGTTATGGATTAAATTTTGGCGCCTTTTCAGAAATAACGCTGACTGTTAATGTAATTGCATATGTGTAATTGAAGAAATTACTGATTACTGACCCTCACTACTAATGCATGTATATAATTATATAACTAATGCCACGACCATGACCTTACATTCCGTTATTGCTGCTGTTCTTCGGCATGAATATTATCCTTACTTCATTTCCTTCTGTACTTACGATTACCACACTGACCGCAGGCGTTCAATGCACATGCAAAGAGTCCAACAAAAAACCAAGTGCGTTTCCGATCAGTAGAGACACTTTTCAACCATATGAGGAGAGTAACATTCGAAGAAACTATCCAGGTTAGGTTCCTTGCATAGTTTCAAAATAATTATTATCTCATAATACAAACATACAGGTAGTACGTACATACTGATTTCACAGTTAAAATTATTTAATTATCTATCAAATAAATAGGACTTCGCAAGCAAAATAAGCAAATAGCTTAAAAGAATAAGGCAGAATATGTTTCGTATAATTTATTTACTCTGCTTTAAGTTTAACCAACTATTGGTGGTGTAACAGTATTCCATTTATGATGTCACACTTGATTATATTTCATAAACAACAGCTTTTTAAAATGACTTTGGTGGGTCAATAGGTCGAATAAGTTAGAATATATACATATAAACTCTGACGATCACGTACTGTGTAGAGTTGTCAATTGTTTTAAATATAAGGGGTAATGAACAAGAATTACTTTGTGACTTAGGTTTGAAGATTTAACGATTGAGTTACGATTGAAAGTATTATTAAAAGTTATTTCTTGACGAAAAATATTTCCGATATATCTAGCCTGGGAAAAAATATTTAACCTTATTTGAAGAAAATAAATCCGGACAACTTTGTGTAACACATTAGACGTTTATGGTAACAACTCAAAGGGATTTTCATGCAGCTGCACCTTCGTAAACCTTTAGTAAGCAGAAATTAGGCGGTATGACAACTAACGTAAACGCTGGTCGAAGAGAGCATTTTACAATCATACAATGTTCTCACTTCGGACGGATTAAATTGCATAGCGGTCAAGGCTCCCTAGTGTGAGCCTGGACAGTTACAGCTAGGACAGTTTTAGTGCAAACGGCTGGATATGAAGATTAAGAACACAAAGATTCTCGGGCTACATGCCCATCTTCTCTGCTCGGACTCGTATTGTGGGGTAATATTTCATGACTTTTTCTGTTTTCCTCTCTTATACTGTTTACCTATTTCCTCTCTCACTCTCTCTTTCTCTCTCTGTTTGTAAATCAGTGTCTCTCTCTTATTTCCGACTATTGATTATTACTTTTTCCGTCTCCATGACCGCCCTCCCGCCCGGTAAGCTCTAAAAAAATAATCAAAAGTCGGAGCTTACTAGGTGTGTAAGAAACCAGTAGTCTAATGTTATTGTCCTCTTCTTTTTATCATTACTCATTTCAATGTAGTGCTGCCAAAATATGGAACTCCCAACACTCATTCCTACTATGAGAAATATAAAGGACTTTCAATATGAATTAAATCAGTGGTTAATTAAAAAAGATTGTAATGATATTGTTATTCTAAAAATCTGGAAATACAACAATACATACATACATGTTGACTACTCTTATCAACTTATCAATATTAATGCTGACTGTAAAACATTAATAGATTAACTAGGTATTCAGGTTTGCAATGTTTTGTTCTCGATATAATTTACTTGTGGTGGCCCTTTTTAGTTATAATTGCCAACGCAATTATTCTTGTGTTTAGCATGACGAAAAAGTCGATTGATTTACGTGATTAGTTTAAAACTTTAAACTATTACTGATAATATCATGTTCCTAGATCCAAGCCTTCTAAAGTAGAACGGGTTCCCAAATTGGTAAGACTTAAGTGTAATTTTGATTTGGATGAACACTGTATACTTAAAGTATAACTCTTTATGTGTAAGTTGCGTGAAACGCGTGATAGTCATTTAATAATTTTTGGACGTGCCAAAAGTCGTTAGTGATATAAGGTAATATACACACAAAATTACAATATTAGAAATTTAGCACTTTAACACTTTCAGAGGTAATGTGATTTGTAAACCAACGCTACTGTTAGCATTTTATGATTATTTTATAAACGTAAAATTGAATAAAAATTAGATGAAAAATTTAATGAATTGAATAAATGAAAATAAAATACACAGTGCCAGAAATAAGAGGACAACAACAGCAATGATATAGGTTTAACAGAGTAAACTAGACTACAACTTTATTCAGGTTTTAACCCCTTTTTATACATAACTGGAAACGTTTTGTTAATAACTTAAGAACGTTTTACACACTAGGGATGGGCACGGGTACAGGAACAACCCGGGTATTTGGGAACAGGAACAGGACCAAACTGGGAACAGTAAAAAACTGGGAAAAGTACCCAAAATAATCAGGAACAATATAATTACATTCAAATTGTACCCAGAAATTTGGGTACAGGAACAGGACCAGGAACAGGAACGCAAGTCGTTCCTGTTTGTCTGTTCCCATATAGGAACAGGTCCACACAATGGCAGACCTGTACTCAAAAATATCTTGTGTTCATTGACATTTATCCTTAAAAAGCCAATTGCTAGATGTTAGTCGAACTCCGCATAAATAACACATGCTCCGAGAGTAATAATTTGAGGAATTTTTAGAACAAATTGCAAAATAACAGCGTTTTTATAAACGGGTACTTTTCAGGAACGGTTACTTTTCAGGAACGGGTACTTTCAGGAACGGGTACTTTTCAGGAACTGGAACAGCAATTTATATTCAGGAACAGGTACAGGTACATAAATTTGTAATGATTGATTGACTCATCCAAAATATAATTTTAAATATATTTTTATTAAAACGTAAAAACTAAAATGGTAACCAACACACTTGATATTTAATAAGCGGATATATAAATATCGTGTGATCCACTAATAGTATTTTAAACAAGTAAATACAAATACGTATGATTAATTACCCAGGGCTACCATTTAAACCACCAGTAAATTCTGGAATTTGCAGTAAATTTTCGAACTTACAGTAAAATAACGGCATTTAAAGAAAGCATGTTCTTACCGTACATAGGTATTTTTCATAGTTTCTAAAGGTAAAATGAGCATCGAAATTCCGGAAATGATGATGAAGCCCAGCACGACGGTTAGACTCAACGATTATTATTTTCAACGTCGACTTTTCAGTTCCAAGAGTTGACTGAAAACATGACTTTCCAAAGCGTATCTGGATAAATGCAGAAGAGAACGCATGCAATGAATTAGTGTTGTAGCCATAACATATTAGCCAATAAGTAATGGCTTCCGTATTACCAACCATAGTATTTTCTTTATTATTGTGAAATTAGCAGCTTACTTCCTCATGAAAACTTGAATAGTCTGTGTCCCGGAAACGGGAGTATTAACGTCAGTTCCTTCTTCAGTTACTCGTCCGTACGCCTGAGCGCCGGACTCATTCATCTTTGAGGTGGACCTACTGTAAGTATATTTGTTTATCTAACTTATCTACGCGATTCATCTCGTATAAAACATTGTTTCTTTCCACTCATTATTTTATTCTGGATTTGTAGCCCTCTCTCCTCTGAAGAATTCAGTCGAGCGGTTGAAGTCTTACTGGACTGGAAGTCGACTTAAACTTTTTATCATCATCCTTGATCACTTTCCCGTCATAACCATGGTTCCCATTTTTAGCTCGCCCCATATCAGGTACTTCTAGGCATAGTCTCAAAATATTGATATACATATATATGTATATGTATACTAACTTTCGAAAATAGGACAAAAATAAACAAATATCCGATTTTGTTTGTATTTTCATATCGAGCTATTAAATTAGCCCTTCCTTCTATAAACAACATTTTTGAGCAAATTTTAGGCTAAATGATTATCTACTCAGGGTTACGGCTATCCGCTAAAAACTTTATGAAAAGTTGATTTTCTATTCAAGTTACAAATTCAATATTAAACTTGATCTTTTTGCGATACGACCCAAAATGTTTTCGCCCATTTCAACGACATTTTACAGAATGCGAGATCTTTTTGCATGTGCTTTACAATTTTGACCGTTTCACACTTTTTTGGATACATTTGAAGCTTTTTCTACTGTTTTAATTCTATTTTGCTGAAACATTTGTACAAACAAATTGTTGTTTTTTTAACCCATTTGGCATTGACGTGTATACCATTTTAGCAAGACAATAAATAACTATTTACGTACGAAAAAAATCGCGAAGTTACCAAAGTTACGAATATTGAATGATTTGCTGTTATTACCCAGATTTTTGGCTAATCTATCAATGTTTGATATTTCTTTGGTTTTGTTCAGTTGTCCAGTAAAATAGTTCGCTTCTAGATAAACCTAGCAACCTACGCTTAATTTTGTCGCCTTTTTGGGGGATTCTTAGCTTTATAACCACACATGTAACTGATGAATGCATTTTAAATTGATACCTGATCCTTCTACTCGTGGCTGCTGACTATAATTGCTTCTACAAACGACAAGATGTATACGAATCTACACAACATTATACACGTGTACACGGTAGTATATAATTATGTTATACAGTAGCTAGAACAAGGAAAAGATTCAAATGTGCGTACAGCTTAGTCGTCATAAACGTCGGGACAATTATTTTAGAACCTAATTTACGAAAATTTTGAACGATGTTATTAATGATATTTACAAAAAGTTAACAATTCCGCAAATCAGGTATTTTTGGATCCTCATGGATGTTGCATCAGGTACCAGGAATTGATGCTCCAAATCAGGTACTACCTGGTCGCATCAGGTTACCTGGTCGCTTTGGTTAGGGAACCAAACTTTTCGCAATTGTTTCCCTTCATATTTCGCAAAAACCGATTTTCGATTTCGCAGTTTTCGCAGATTCAGATTTTATTTGAAAAGTAAAAGAAACCATATTTTATATTTTAGTTTTTCCATTTTACATGCTAATTTTTACCCCTATTACTTTTTTTTAAATTCTCAGGCTGTAAGTACATTCTTACGCATGCGTAAATGCATCTCTTAATAGGGTAGGCATTGCTATAATCGTTTTTTGAATGTTTCAGTTTTGGTTATGTTATCGAATTTTACAGTTTTTAAAGTATGTAATACTTCAATACTAAAAGTTTTTATTTTCAAACATGATCAATCACATATATTGTTACATATAACAGAAATGTAAAGGAAAAATCATCGCTTCGCGGTAATTTGGTTATGATAACGTCCGTAGATAACGGCCCCAAAAATGTGTGTAAAAAGTATGACTGTACATATTCCCTATTTTGCTTTTGTGGTTTTTAGGTGTATTAAAAATTCAATTTAAAATTCCGGAATTTCGATTTTGTTTTTAAAAAACTACACTTCTGGTTTTGGGAATAATCGACACGGCTTATAAATCTTTCCAAAAACACCTAAAAAAAATTTTGGTTGAAATCCCTTTGCTTGTTCAAGAGTTATTGAGTAAACTATAAAATGACAACATTTGGTAATTTTTTTCAAAAAAACTGCTGTACCGATTTTGCCCAATTTCAATTATAACCTTACTTGTGACCCAAAGAGTAAGTACACAAAATTGGGTAGCAATCAGTCCATGCGTTCTTGAGATATCTTGTCGTCGGACGTACAGACATACGGAAAAAGGTCATTTTACTAGGGGCGCTGACGCCGCCCCTAAAATTATTTTCATCTGACACGGCTATTTTCGACGTGTTCTGATATTGTATCTATGAATTCGGATAATATCTAAATCAAAAACGTAACGTAACTAATTTAAAATGTTCAAATTTATGCAGATTATCGTTAAATAAAATTACGACGACTGAATTTAAAAAATACTAAATTAGCTCGTAAGAATTTAATAAAATATTTACCGTTCGTAGAAATACTTGTCAGTTTTGTTGTGTACAAGATGTTTGAACTTGAAATCTGCAGTATATAAAATTGTCTGTTCTAATCATAATATCAAAATGGTGTCAATTTACCGGGTGATAACAGAGGAGGACTACATAAAGTATGAGGCCAACGATAATAATCCTTTTGCCCTTGAAAGTGAACATAACAGTCATGACCTAAACGTGGAGGTCAAATTAATTAATTCCAATAAAACTAAATTTTTAAATAAACCTTGGATTTCGTACGAGGATTATGCAGAGAATGTAAAAGAAAAACGAACTCAGTCCACATTTAAACGAAAGTAACTTTTGCGACGCAGCATTGGACACAATAGTCTAACACGAATAATTCAGTTTGTCGCAAATTTGGTTGCCTAACTCATGGTGTAGCCTGGATTGTAATAATTTTAAGCTGATTTTTTTGTTTCCTGTAGGTGATGCAGAAGATGAGGTGGATTGTCAGTTCGACCAATCCAGTAATGATAACAACCGAAGAAATCCAATTTTCAGTTTTTCACAACCTGCAGCAAGAGTGGATGATTTCTTCCTCGGGTCTCAACTAGGCTCGCAGCCTGCCAGTACTCAAAGTCCTCCTATTACTCGTTGGGTAAAGCGGTTGACTCGGTTTTGTGTTACTACGAGCGTTGATAAAACTATCCAAACATTGACGGAAACCCTGGATAATTTCGGGTTTCAGTGGAAGTTATCCAGTTCCCAAGGACATTGTGTAAGTGGTTGTGTTCGTAGTACAGCTGGATGTCGGCTTTGTACTTATGGGTCCTTTGAATCATATTTTTTTCATCTAAAACAGATAACCGTGTCAACCGTGGACAAGAGGAGGAATCAGTTGGTATTTAAAGCACATATTATTGAAATGGGAAATAAAATGGTCCTGCTCGATTTCCGTCTTTCAAGAGGTGATGGTCTGGAATTCAAAAGGAACTTCGTAAAACTTCGAGATCAGATGAATAAAATTGAGTGGAAAGGTCCTATGACTTGGGTAGTTTAATTCAGCCAAAACATATTAGATATGGCCCTTGTACAGATGGCCGTGTTTTATTTTATGGATGAAACTATATAATTTTTATTTCTTCTTAAAACGCTACTACTGAGGCTGGGAAATTACGTTGCTGGTCGCAACTCAAATGGCTTTGAATTTTTTATCGATAGAACCCAGTTCAAGTCTTCACTGACTTGAACTGTCTGAAATGTAGTTTGTATACCTTAATTAATTGAAACAGACATACATATATATATATATAAAGACTGATTTCAATCGTGTAATGTACCTTGCATATTTTTAACCACTCAAGTACCTTGATGGTGCTGTCAAATAGTGAGCAGATTAAAATACAAGTGTATTTTAAATTATTGACATTTAATCACTATAGATTCTCTAGTTGTAACTGTATGTAATATTTTGATGAACAAAGTAAATACGCTTTAAAAAGCTTTTTTGTATGTTTACATAATTATCTGATTAAAATAGTAATTTTATGTATTCATGAAATGTAAATGTAAACTTTGTCATTTTTGTATAAAAATCATGTGAGATACAGACTACAAATCGCAATATTTAGATTTCAATTTGAAAAAAATAATCGGGGAACACAGCATTTGTCTGTACGTTAAAAGCGCAAAAGTAAAATTCCAAAAGATAATAAACGCAAAACTGTTACATCTTTCATAAATTATCTGTGCTCACACGTTGACATTTTCAATACTCACGACCTTCAGATTATGAGACTTTTCAAAGGATGCTGGCAAGTTGTGAAAAGTTGCTGCATACTGCAAAATTCGTGCTGAGGTTTGACACGCATAGCGGCGTCCCTGAATTTACAAAAACAATAAGAATTTACTTGCTGTGACACAATTTAAGTCAATTGACAATTTTTTAAATCCCTAAATTTTTAATACAAGCTCTCTCCGTTTTTAGTTACACATATATGATACCTGATGAAGAGCTAGAGGCACTTGGGGATAAACTATTAGCAATCGAAATACCACCCATATACAATGGCCTAAGGAATCGGAAGATATTGATATTGCCTCACTGTTCAGCTTCGACAACATTCCTCTGGAGGATCTACTACCCCCTGCCCCCGCTACTCCAGTAGTAGTAGTAGTATTCATTATTCAAGTGTCAAATAGAATCAATATAAATATTGGTTTTCATCCAGGGTCATAAACCCTTCGACAACCGTGGTTCAGCGAGCAGATCCAGCATCAGGATCGTTGAGTAAGTTTAAAAAAAAATTATTACCATGTATTTATATGTTGTATAAGTAATTTATTAATTAAATATTTTATTATTATTATTATAGACGAATTCTCCAACGACGTTGAAGGAGATCACACGTGTACTGATGCAATCCTGGCTTTTAACCAAGCGACTCATGTTCCAAACGCAATCCCTGATCCGACTCTGCCTGCTTTGATTCCTGTAGGACGACCAAAAAAAGGACAAAAGGGATCTAAATGTGCTAAAAGGAAATCATCAAAACAACCACTACCACAGGTGTCATCACCACAGATTCCATTACCACAGATACCAACACCACAGATGTCACCACCACAGCAACTACCACCGCAGCAAAGCACAACCAGGAGCGTCAGGATCCGTCTTCAATGTTGACGATCTTATTACACCGGAACAACTTCATCAAGAGTACAATTTTGATGACCTTTGGACGCAAGCTGATCCACCGCAAGGAGAGGAAGAAAATCAACCAAGGTGTGATTTTGTTAATGAATTAATAATGGCCAAGTATTGTAGTATATGTGACATAACATTAGAAACACGGGTTCATTCAGAAAAGCATTTATTTGACACGAAAAAGTAGTCATTCCTTCCAAATCAATTGCAGGGGCGTTCCGTTTACGGGACGAATGAATACAGAAAGTTTCAAATCTCTCAATCTTCCTTTTCTTTCTTCTGTTTATTTTGTGAAAACAATAGGATTGGGCTTACTATTAATGAAACAGTTTGATCAGGGGTGGTTAGAGAAATTTTCTGGTCAGGGGGGTTCTTTAAAATTTAAGTCTTGGGGGGGATTTATTGATAGCTGAGGCATGTGATAGTCCTACAATATGACAATGCAACAAGTCTTATTGAGGACAGGGTTGGATTTATGCCACCAAAGTTGTACTTTTACCTTTTTTTTTACTAACAAATATACTTCAATATTAATAATAAATTAACATTATAAATATTAATATTATGCACATCATGAGAAATCACTTGGTTGTTGCATCTTACACAGAATAAGAAGTAGCAGAAAATGATTGGAAACATGTATAAAATACGATAAAAAACTCGTCGTTCTCAATTATGTGCACAAAATGTGTATAATTTTAATGGTCATTCCGCTATGGTGTTCCATATTTTATTCCAATTATTTTCTATGGTTTATTTGCGCGTCAGTATTTTAAACATATTTTCAATGGTTAT
>JAQGAK010005252.1:0-10559 GCA_034696945.1 Lipothrix lubbocki | reverse complement strand
CATCTATGCTTATACATGTATATACATACTTCCTATATGCTTATACATGTACATGCATACTTCCTATATGCCTATACATGTATATACATACTTCCTATTTGCTTATACATGTACATACATACTTACTATATGCATTTACATGTATATACATACTTACTATGTATTTATATAGTAAAAGCCCATGCCTTAATAAGAAAATCCACGTGTTAATACATGCTATGCTAAGTAAATGCATTTCGACACCAAAGTATCAAAAAGTACCAACTTCTGTGTTCAAGGTATAGAAATTGGTACTTTCGGAGTCTTAGCCAAGTACATTTCCAATAGAAAATTACCAGGAAATTTCCTCCCCAATGCTAAAACACACAGAAAAGTAAAATCCAAGACAGGGAAGCCCGAGAAATTTTGTCATCATCACAGCTCTGTTGTAAAGGACGGCGTATGTACATAATGGTGGTAATAATGAGCAATGTATAATCCGATTAGACTCTTCTCCTCCTTGCCTTTTCTCACTTTAGCACTACACACATACAGTCAAGCCGTATATAATGTGTGAGGCAGGCACCCGTCATGTCTTACAAGTGTGCTTCATTTCAGGCTTTCATCATCAGACGTCATTTATTTTGTACTCGGCCCAACCGTCATAATTCCTATATACCAGCATAATTGTACATACATACATACTCCCTTTTTGGGGAGAATTCCATATATTGTACATACATGTAAATGTTTCTAGCGGGAAATACGCAAGTATATGTATATACATACATATTATATATATACTAATAGACTTACCGCAGCAGCATGTACTTTTCGAATAAATTTAACCGTCCCCATTCACTTTTATTAATCACGCTCATTATACACTTGCATACATTATTATTACGTAATTATGCATTTGTCACTTCCAAAACCCAAGCCGAAGGACTCATCAGCGTCAAACACAAATTTGTCAAATTTATGGAATAAAGCCCGCAGTGTTTTGTATTCAGTCGATGGAATTTCACCAATTATTTTTGTAGTTTCTGGTGCTTTCATGGGTTTCTGCATTACTATTTTCTTTATTATCAGAACGTTTAGATTTTTTGTGGATTTTACAACAAATTTTTTAACAATACTTTTATTTACATACAATTCAAAATTTTAAAAAATGTGTATAAAACAATTAATTGCATGTTTAATTTATTAAAAAATTAATTCAAAAGGTTTGACAATTTAAAAAAATAATTATTCAAATGATTTATTTTATTAATTTAAAAAATTAATAAAAAATTAAATGTCAATACTAATATTAGGTCAAAACATGCCCAAAACATGATAAAAAGGAAAAATCTGAGCTTGAAAGTATAGGAGAAAGCATGGGGAAAGCAAAATAAATGGAGAGAAAGTCAAAGAAATCATCAAAAAATTGAGTGAAAGAGACCAAATTTAAGAAAAATTAGGAGAAAAGTGGAGAAAATGGTGGTGAAAGTATTCTTCTTCTTTTGCTGGAAGGTTCACGTGTATGTTGAGTAGAACTGAGTGAGTTGAATTGAGTGGAGTCGGCGGCGGTCTGAAGGTAAAAAGTAATGGGTTGCCATAAGATAAGCTATTACAAGGATTTGGTGTGCAATCAAAAGAGTAAATAAATGGCTGGAGGATAGACAAATATATTCGAGGGCATAGGGGATCTCATGAGGTGGCAGTAATAAGAAGGATCGACAGGCCGGCCTTTGAGTGTCTTTCCGTATAGGAGATTCTCCACATATATGTACTTACATTAGGTTCTTATACATACTTACAAAACATTTAGGATATGCCATATATTATATAAATATATATAAGGAGCTTGTATGATGAGCGCGCGGTGGTCTTTGCTCTTTGCGGAGTATGTTACTACATGTATTTGTATGTACTTGTATGTGTGTGCATTGCATCTGAAGGTAAAAGCAAAAGACATAAGAACAAGACTTCATCTTCCCTGTCTCCTTCTCGCACATACACACAAACTACATAAGAAAATTTGATCCGTCACGTCCACACATTTCCATGTACATGAACTCGTCAACAGAGTGGGGAAATGTGTCTTCAGCTCTATTTGTTCTCTCCTTATATGCTTTCTCCAACCACACCGACACTTCTTCCGTCCTCCCACGTCCCTTTCATCAATTCTCATTTTAATTTTCCTTCCCAAACCGCCGCCCGGTCCTCGTCCACAACATTTTCTCCCACGTCCCAACGTATGCTTTCCCTTTTATACTTTCTCCTTCTAAAAGTTCTACTTTCACTTTATGTGTAATTATTACAAATTTTTCGTCCGTAAAATATTTTCTGTCCAATTTTTAAACCATTTTTTTCTATGCTGAAATGATGCTCCGCAAAATTTACTTTGTGTACAAATGAGATTTATTGTAATACATCATAATAATGTAAATTATTATTATAAATTATTGAAGATTGTTGCTCTGCCATGACTCTACCAATGCTTTGGAGTTGTTTATTTTATTACGTTTCTTTTTATTTAAAACTTTTATTCATTTTTTTAGATTTTGTCTCCAATGTTTCTTTAAAAAATTTCTCTTCGATTCTGATTGTTTTATCACTCTCGCCCTCGCTCGCAATTTATTTTGAATTAACAAACTTTATAAAAAATTCAAAAAAGTAATGCATATATAGGCAGCTTTCCATACTCCATGGCCATCCTTGCAACAAAAATCTACGTGTTCCTTATCTTAATATAATTAATTCTAGAATATAAAATTATTTATTCTTTCAATCTTGCACAACAGGCTTGAATAATTAAACCTGCTCTTCTTGAAAGAAACTCATTGAACGCCTACTTGTAATTCTTTTGGATTTTCTGTGGTAATGTCAATAAATATGAGACAATTTATTTGTGTGGCTTTCCTTGGGATTGTGACCAATTTGGGTAAGATTTCATAGTTTTTCTTGGTTTTTGTTGCTTATTTTAAATTATTTAATTTCTTTTATGTATAGTTGGGTTTCATTTATGTATATGGTTAGACTTCACTGTTTCAGTGGCCCCTGGTGGTAAAATTTAAAATGAGTTGAAAATAGTAATAATTATTGTTGTAAATTGTGTTGATCAAACTTGGAGGGAAATTGAAGAATTAAATTGAGGAATTAAATTGAGGAATTAAATTGAGGAATTAAATTGAGGAATTAAATTGAGGAATTAAATTGAGGAATTAAATCGAGGAATTAAATCGAGGAATTAAATTGAAGAATGAAATTGTAAATGGAAGAATATTACGTAGTTTTTCAGGCAGAAGCAATAAGATGCTTCTACTGTCGTGCTGATAGATGCACGGACCCTGCAGGAAGACCAATAGACTGTCAACGTCATGAAGAAAATTGTGTCACCTATACTTATAATAGCACCGGAATTATTTACAAAAAGACATGTTGGTCTGGGAAAGTCGGTTGCCAATACATTAATTATACTACACTTAGAGACTACATGAACATCTGTACTTGTCAAGGTGACTTATGCAACAATGAAGGACTTCCCCCCGGAAGCAACTCCAATACAAGCTCTAGCAAGCTCTGGACTTTAATCGTCGGGATGACATTTTCTGGAATATTTTTAAAACATTTCTAGCAATGAAGCTCAAATAAATGTTATAAATGCTATTGGTTCATACTCTCAGCAACATTTTGTATGACAATTTTGATTTCAACGTGGTAAATAAATTCGTATCTAACTATGTACTTATACTATTTGTCATGATTTTGGCTCAGCGTCCTATTTCTAGTCTAAACAGCAAAAAGTAAATCGTAATTTAAATTTTATAAATTATAACAAAACAATTTAAATTTCTCAAAAAATAATTGAGAAAATTAACGTCAAATAATTGGATTCCTAATTATTCAAAAATAAATAAAAATTCTGCGACATTAATTTCAAATTTAAGCTCATCATAAATAAAGAGCAATAGTTAGTCAATATTATTTAAGTAATTAATACTAGCTGAAATTATAATAACTATAACGAGTAACATTAAATAAAATTACGCTATTAATTAGTAAAAATAAAAATAAATAATAATTTAAAAAAATAAAATAAAAGGAAAAAATTATAAAATACAAATACATATCAAAAAAGTTAAATTTATTTTACTTTCACAAATTTATAGCTATTTGAATTTTTATTGCTGTCATGCCTTTCAATGCTGTCGGGATCTTTTTTGTTTTTTTTTCAAATTTTAAATTATTTTTTATTTATTTGTGTATTTTTGGATATATTTTTTTCAAACTTATTCCCGCCTCTTTTGATTGTTATCTTACTTTTATATACCAGCAATATATTTTGAATATTTACAAAATTGCAAGATAAATGGAAAATAATGCAGAAATTTCCAAATTCCATCCATATACTCCACTGTCCAATCCAAAAACCAAACAAAAATTAACCTTCACTATCTTATTAATTAATATTATTCTAAAAACATTTATTATTTATTCTTTCAATCATTCACACTCTTTTTGAACCTTGATTGAAACTCATTAAAGACTCGATAAACGCTACTTTTAACCCTTTCTGATTTTCTAGTAATTTCAAGAAAAATGAGACACGTGATTTGTATGACTCTCGTTATTCTGGCCGGTTTGGGTAAGATTGCAATTTTTCCCGGTTTTTGTTATTATTATTTATTTATTATTATTATTTTATTTTTGTTATTAATTATTTACATTGCTTCTTTTTTATGTACATTTACTTTCTGTATTACACATTCCCATTTACTTATTATAGTTATTAGTCTTCAGTGCTTGGGAGATTAATTTTTGTTTACAATAAATAATGTTTGTTAATTTATTGTGTTGGTCAAAATTAGCGCGGTAAATTGAAGAATATTTTATGTCTGTAGTCGTTTTCCAGACAGAGGCTATGAATTGCTACTATTGTTATATTACTGACTGCAATCCACCCGACCCAGACAACAAGATGATCTGTCAAAGGGGAGTCGACACTTGTGTGACCATAAGTTTCAATCGAACAGGGAATATTTCCGCAATGATGTGTTGGAGCAAAAATGCAGAAGCCGATTGCTCTTACTATGAAAATGAGGGCGAATGGATTAATCATTGTATTTGTCGAGGTGAATTATGCAATACTGCCGGCGGGCTTCTCCCAGCAAACAACTGCCCCAAAAGCAATAACACTAATTGTAAGCTCTGGGATTTAATTATCGGGCTGACATTTTCTGTAATATTTTCAAAAATATATAGCGATGAAGCACAAAAAAATGCTATACTATTAACCCCAATGCATTTTTGTAAAAATTTCTATAATAATTTGATTTTAATTTGGTAAATAAAATAGTAACTTCATTTGTAGTTATTTTGGCTCACCTTTATATTTCTATAGTCTAATCTAAACCGCAAAGAGTAAGCCGTAATTTAAATTTCCAGAAATAATAGAAAAAAAATTAGTGTTAAATTCCACGTTTGGCTTAAAATCCTTAAAAAAATCCTTGCAAAAGTAACTCGTGTGTGTGTGAATTGCGTGTAGAGAAAGTTGTCTAAATTGACTGTGCGTTAAATTTGATTGCCTCGGAGAGAAACGATTTGATGTGTTTAAATAAACTTGTTTACATTGAAGTTGTAGTTGAAAAAACCTATGTGTTGTAACTACTCCTCTTATGTTCCCTTTGTGTGTCCGCTCCCTTGACGTTTGTTGTACTTAAGAAGTCGGGAAGTAATGCTCAAGCAGAGACGAAACAGAGTTTATAATGGCCCTTGTAGGGTTTCTTTGATGGAGAAAGTGGAGATATTGTGTGTGTGTGTGTGTGTGTGTAAGTTGGAGTTGTCGGTTTGTCTGCGTGCGTTCGTTTTGGTCAAGTGGAGCATTCCTAATGGGACTTGTACATGCAACATTCTTCGAGTGGAGCGTCAAGGACTTTCACTTTATTCGGACTTTCTGAGTCTTCAGCTATGGGCAAACACTTTTTTTGATTTTCCATTTAAAAAATACTGGAATTTAATTTATACAGCTATTTCCTATTTTAAATTTGTTTTTGAATTACTGGATTTTTGTATTTCTCAATTGAGATTACAACTGTGTAATAAAATAGAAATTAAAATTGAAAATAAAATAGAAATTCAAATTGAAAATAAAATAGGAATTCAATTTGAAAATAAAATAGAAATTCAAATTGAAAATAAACTAGAAATTCAATTTGAAAACAAAATAGAAATTAAAATTGAAAATAAAATAGAAATTCAAATTGAAAATAAAAAAGAAATTCAAATTGAAAATAAAAACTAGAAATTCAATTTGAAAATAAAATAGAAATTCCATTTGAAAACAAAATAGAAATTAAATTTGAAAATAAAATAGAAATTCAATTTGAAAATAAAATAGAAATTAAATTTGAAAAAAAAATAATAATTTCTGTAACTGATTGAAAAGGAAATTTGTTTTCCAAATTTAAATTTTATTTTTGCATTGAATTTAAAAACAAAATGTCTACCAAGTCCATTAAATTTTGATTTCAAATAAATCACCGGAAAAATATGATTTTTAATGTTAAATATTTGCAACAAAATTAAAATAGTCATAAATAAAGAAATAAACCCCAGGAAGTGAGTACCGCGGAGGATGCCACATAATGAGGGAAAAGCTCAACGAGGCCGCATCTGCCTTCCAAAAAGATCTGCCAGATGACTTTGCAGAGGAAGAGCGGAGTAAAAAGGGAATCTGCGGAGAAATCAATACTTTCACCTTACGATTCCATTCAATCCCAGTCTTTTTATGTGCTTTCCTCCCTCCCAGAGTGCTCTCCGTCCTACGAATACAATTATAAAACCAGTTGCATTTCCTTATGTAATTCTTAATTTGTATGCAATATTAAATACTTTGCTTTTGATTCCTCCAAAATAATGACTTTACTGTCTTTAATTAATTTTAACACTATTGACATCTCAAATTTATTTATCAAATATCCTTTCATTGTTGCATATAATAAATGTTAATTTACAATTTGAAGAGTACATATTCTTCGTGCCATCAAAGGGGAATCGGGAACCAGTAGTGCACATTTGGAGTCCAATCCATCTGTCTCCTTCCCGACAACGAATTTTGCTGCTGCTTTCACCGGGAGAGAAAATAATTATTGTAAAACCTTAGGAGAATCACTCTGAATTAGTCCATAGGCCTGTCTATTTTCCTCTGTGAAGAAGTGAGAGGCGGCTAATTTTGATTTCATCAAAATTCATATTCCCCTGTTCCGGGAAATTATTTCATTAGGATGTTTTGCGGAAATCCATGATTTGTTTTAAAAAGAATGTTTTACGTTATTAGAGAATTTGATGAATAATTATGCTTTTCGGATAATTTTATAGATTTGATCCTGCAAAGAATCTACAAAAAATACAGTTATGAAGGAATAATTTTGAAATCCGTTTGTGATACTTTCTCATTCCTCATTGGAATTGTTTTGAATTGCGATTGAAGAAAGAGATGAAAATAATTTTTCAAATTGAAACGGTTTTTGCTCGTTTGTTTAAATTTTCCTAATTGCCCTCCACCCAGGTTGGTTGAGGAACTAATACAAACTAGTTTTAACTATTCCTATCGTGAGGTCGTGTTCTCGAATAATATTTTTTATTTATGATATTTTACGATCTACATACAATTTACCAAAAGCTACGGAAGATATTTCTTGTACTTTTGATTGTATTTCCATATTTTTTTCGGATTATATATATTTTATTTTAAATTGTTTTGATTTTTGGAAAATATGTTCCGAACAATTTCCAACAACCAAAACTTTTACTTTTCACCCTAATCATGCCCAAAAATAATTCCCTTCTATTGTTCAGAAATTATAAAAGGGCGGTCGGTGGGACAAATTGAATTTCGGGTCGGGATTTCCCATTACTTGATGGAACTGTTTTCTTTTAGCTCCTTTTGTTTTCTCTTGTGAGTTTGCATGCCTTGTTGCAGTTGTGAACATATGTCAGCAGATTTGGGTGTTCTGCGGTGTCCGTTTTTAACCTTCCCCACCTATATAAGCACTAAACGTCTGTGGGATTTCAAATGCTCGCGCCATAAATAATGACCAATCAATGTTCGCCCGTGCAGAGCGCGGGCTTAAAGCTAGTTACGTACTAGCATAGCATAATTTAGTTTTTGTATTTTGCCGCTGTCTCAAAGTTAATTTTGCCACGTTTTCATTCATGTTCTGCTTCAAAAAAGGGTTTGGTTGCAAAATATATTCCGACATATTTAGAATTATTCTTCCGTACTTTTGGCCACATTTTCTAATGCTTTTTCAATTCCCCATAAATTTGACCATGATTTTTATGGAGGCAACTCAAGAACAGTTACAGTCTTTTTCCTTCAAATCTGTCAAACTTTCAGTGGAAGAATAAAATATTTATGCACATAGTATACACATATACACCCTGGATATTATAGCTCAATTGGTTTCATATTGACAGCTCTGTAAAATCCCTTCTTTTGATTTAATTTATGAATAGTTTCTTTATTTGTCTTTACTTTGCTTAATTTGAGTTCATTTATACATACAAAATATATTGACATGTCTGTGAATGAAGTTATTTTCAAACAGTTCAACCAAAAGATCCAAAGTCAAATACATGGCATCATTATATACAACGAAAATAATTATTGTTTTTCCCACCATATGATCCAGTTACGATTCGCTAACTACTTTCAATATCTTTATAGGTCAGTGGGTCGTTATACATACTGCAGTAAATCGAGTAACAACGGATTTCACGGATGCTAATATTACAATGCAATATTGTAGTCACAATTGATAAAAAAGTAATGAGCAAACAATTTGAGCATTCCATTTTGATGAGTCCTGATAATATTATTGGCGAGCATAGCTACTTTAAAGACATGGAATATTATACATACTATAAACTTTATTTTATGTCGTTCATATTGTTATTGAATTGTGCAGCATTTCAAACCGAAAAAAACCTTGAAGCATGATCCCCTATCGGTATTACAGTGGTGAAAATGCGTTTTAATTACCGCAAGATTACATTTTGCTTTCACAGATATTCGGATTTTGATATGAAGTTTGAAGTTAAGTATGGGAGAATAAACAAACAGCAATGGTAAATTAATATTCGCATCCACGGTAATAGTGTAAAATAAATTTATATTTATTTATTTTATATTTATTTATTAGACATTTCAATATATGGATACCTGGTTATTTATTTATTTTATATTTATTTTATATTTATTTATTTTATATTTATTTTTTTATATTTATTAATTTAAATTTATTTTTTTATATTTATTTATTTTATATTTATTCATTCTATATTTATTGATTCGGTTCTTAGCCCTGAAGATGTTTACAGCTTGTAAATGAAAGCTTGGCAAAAATAAAAACTACGAATCCAACGATTAACCACGTATTCCATTGATTTTCAAACATGTTTGATACTATATTTATTCATTCTATATTTATTTATTTTATATCTGGACTTAAAAACCATTTTTGTCAAAGCAAGCACAAAATGAAATTACAGAGTATTTCCTTTAGGGAATTTTATCAGCCGTTTCCCTTTTGGGCAAAATGCTTTTATTGAGAGAGCGCTTAAAATATAAGGATAATAATTCAGACAAGAAGAAATTAGGTAAAGTACACAAACAACTTTGAGGCTCTGAAAAAATAATTTATGGAAAAAATAAGAATATAGTTATAACACATAAAAAGGAAGTTCTCCCCCGTCGCCGTCGTCCGATCCTTTCCCCAGGCAAAAGTAAATCTGTAAATCTCCTTTGAAGAGCTTTGTCCATTAAAATATTTGTTCCACCGCAAAAAATAGCAGAAACAACCATTTATCTATACATCTTTGTTTATACACGTTCTCTTTGTACACAATGCAGTTTCTATAAAACCAAACCTTATAATCCCCGTGTATTTCCAATCCGCTTTTCTTCCGCTGATTTACTTCCTTACAAAAAGATTTCATATTTATGGAATGCGATTTTCTTAATTCTCCTGTCAGAATTTTACGTTGCTTTGCCCATTTATTTTTTATTCCGAGTCCAGGTTCTCTTCTTTTGCACCTGAACATATCTGTAGTTCTCGGTGATAAGCGAATATGATATATGAAGATGAATATACAAAGTTTGATCCTGAAATGAAAAAAATACAGGAAATACAGTTATACTTTCTTCAATGGATTTCGCAATACACAGCTGGAAATAAATAATTCATCGCAAGGGGATTAGGAATGGCAATAATAAATTGTAAATAGGAAGCTATGCTCATACGCACCAGGAAAAAATTCATTCGCATTATCAATCTTGTTTTCGTACATATTATTTATCAAAAATGTATTTTATATTTATTCCGCAAGTCTCCAACAAATACACTGTAAAAGGCTGGTGAACCTCATATTTCCCGCAATTTTGTCACTGACAGAATTAAATTTGCGGGGAACACGGGATTTGTATTAATTTTTGTATTAATGTTTGTATTAATGTTTGTATTAATTTTTGTATTTATTTTTGTATTTATTTTTGTATTTATTTTTGTATTTATTTTTGTATTTATTTTTGT